>JAVTVY010009083.1:0-49655 GCA_036873755.1 Hanleya hanleyi
AACTGGCAAAAGTAGCTGTAAGAATTTTTTACTAAAGAACTGCAATAGATGAGTTTCTAATTGTGTTGTCCCCCTTGAACACTGAATGATCCATGATTTCATAACAAAGTTTCAGGGGAAATTCAAGATGCGGCCATATTGGATTTTCGACATGGACCAAAAAAGGTATCTTGCACAACCGGACCACAAGGTAAACCTGTGTACCCATTTTGACAGATCCATGCAGTAATTTCCTGAGAATTCACAATAACAAAATTCCATGGGAAAATTCAAGATGGCCGCCTGGTGGTCATATTGGATTTTCAAATTGGACCAGAAAATTTATCTTGCACAACTAGACTCCAAGGGGAACCTGTGTATCAAATTTGAGAAAGATCAAGGCAGTAGTTCCTGAGAAATCGTGATAACAAAGTTTCAAGGAAAAATCCAAGATGGCTGCCTGGTGGCAATATTGGACTTTCGAATCAAAGCACAAAAGGTATCTCGCACAACTAGACCCCAAGGTGAACCTGTGTACCAAATTTGAGAAAGATCCATGCAGTACTTCAAGAGAAATAGCAATAACAATGTTTCATGGGGAAATTCAAGATGGCCACCTGGTGGCCATATTGGATTTTTAAATCAGACCACAAAAGGTATCTTGCACAACTAGACCCAAAGGAAGCTGTGTACCAAATTTGAGAAAGATCAAGGCAGTGGTTCCTGAGAAATTGTGATAACAAAATTTCATGGGGAAATCCAAGATGGCCACCTAGTGGCCATATTGGATTTTCATATTGGACCGAAAAGGTATCATGTACAAGTAGACCCCAAGGGGAACCTGTGTACCAAATTTGAGAAAGATTCATGCAGTACTTCCTGAGAAATCCTGATAATGTTTCATGGGGAAATCCAAGATGGCCGCCTGGTGGCCATATTGGATTTTTGAATAGAAGCAAAAAAGATATCTTGTACAACTAGATCACAAGGGGAACCTGTCTACCAAATTTTGAGAAAGATCCATTCAGTAGTTCCTGAGAAATCGCGATAACAATGTTTCATGGGAAAATCCAAGATGGCCATATTGGATTTTTGAATCGAAGCAAAAAAGGTATCTAGTACAACTAGATCCCAAGGGGAACCTGTCTACCAAATTTGAGAAAGATCCATTCAGTAGTTCCTGAGAGATCACGATAACAATGTTTCATGGGGAAATCCAAGATGGCCGCCTGGTGGCCATATTGGATTTTTGAATCGAAGCAAAAAGGTATCTTGTATAACTAGATCCCAAGGGGAACCTGTCTACCAAATTTGAGAAAGATCCATGAAGTAGTTACCGAAAAATAATGACGACAAGATTTCACTGGCAAATTCAAGATGGTCGCCATGGCAGCCATATTTAAAATCATAACGACACCGCATGAACAAATTCTGGTGTACTCATTGGGGGGAACATGCATGCCAAGTTTCAGCTTAATCGGTCAAGCGGTTTCAGAGAAGACGATGTTTACACACGACGGACGATGGACGACGGACAGTCGGGCCATGACATTAGCCCAGATGAGCTAAAAAGTGCTAAGACAAAGTTACCGGTACTTTTGTTACGACATTGGCCTCAGCATTGCCGATTGTTGTGGCTAATTGAGGGAGCTGTACATGATAGGTGATATTCCCACCATCGACATAGACACTTTTGAACATAAAATAGTATGTGACATTCCCAATCATTCAGTATGTCATATCCCCATCATACACTAATAGTACACGATATCCCCATCATTCAGTGGGCGATATCCCCATCATTCACTAACAGTATGCAGCCCTCGAAATTTGGCGTAACCGAAACGATCGGTTACGTGTCGGTTACGTGGTTGTAAATTCTGCAGAACGAATAATCGGTTACGTAAAAAATCGACTTGCGCTACGGTATGACGAGTGCCATTGAAAATGTCAGGGCGACCGGCCCAGTGACAGTCATCAATCGTTGCCTTACCAGTCTATATTTCTCCTCTATGGTATCTTCGAATCATGCTTCGGAGTTTATACACGTTTTTATTATGGAATTAGTATCATGAACGTGTGATTTTGCATCAGAAAGAAATAAAAACACGGAGGTTCGAAACGGAAAAAAACTGACATTCTGATGGCGCAAAAAAACGGAAGCATGCGATATCAAGGGGACACAACTCCCAACATACAAAGCCTGAATTCATCCAATCAAATGCGGGTCAATTCTACAACGCGAGACAGCACGCACACGGTAGTGGAGGGAAATCAGTGTGAATGCAGTAATTTCTCATCTCCGGATCCTCCGGACCGCAGATTCGATATGCAAAACAGCTCAAAAGCGAAAATTGACTGTGAACATAAAAACATTCCAGAAGTGGTCATTTCACGATGACTTTAGAAAAGTTTTGTCTGCTTTTGTTTTACTTTCTACACATTTTGTTTTTTTCAACACCGTGCCTTTTATTCCATGATTGGGTGCTTCTATTTTCTGACGAATAAGTTGCACATGTTACATCGCAGTTTAAGAATATTGCCGTCAGCTGCTGTTTCAAGGACTCTCAACACAATTTTGTATTTTATTGTAATAATATATATATATAATAATATATAATACACATTTTCTTCATTTTCAGAAAAAAAAATTGGCTAACCTGTTTACGTAACCAATGGGTTACGCAACCTAGTCCTACGTAACCGAACAATAGGTTACGTGAACATCGTGACCCAGAACTATTTTTGGGTTACGCAAATTTTTGAAATTTCGAGGCCTGAGTATGCGATATCACCATCATTCAGTATGCGATATCCCCTCATACACTAACAGTACGCAATATCACCATCATTCAGTAGGCGATATCCCCATCATACACTAACAGTACGCGATATTCCCATCATTGAGTAGGTGATATCCCCATCATACACCAACAGTACACGATATCACCATCATTCAGTAGGTGATATCCCCATCATACACTAACAGTATGCGATATCCCCGTCATTCAGTTGAGATATCCCCATCGTACACCAACAGTACGAGATGTAACAGTACGAGATATCTCCATTATACACTAACAGTACGCGATATTCCCATCATACACTAACAGTATGTGATATCACCATCATTCAGTGCGAGATATCCCCATCATACACCTGTGGCATCTTTGGCTTTGACTCGGTGTCGAGCAGACATCAGAACAACCATCTCTAAGTTGATGTTAAACCCCTAAATAGATACAAGATTAATAATTAACCAATCATGCTCCACCGTGACAATGCCCCCCTCCCCCCCACCCATATGATTAATATGACTGGAACAGTCATTCATTGGACAAATAGATATACTCAAGAACACAGACGTTATGGATTATATCAATTTCTTTAATTCTTGTGAGCGACGTTTCAATGGAGATACTAGCATTATTGTCAAGCATTTTTGGCAATTCATCATTAGCTTAACAAAAATGCTAGTATCTGCATTAAACATCGATCATAAGAATTAAAGAAGTTGATATCCATAACATATGTGTTCCTCAGTGTATCCTCAGACTTCTAAATGCCACTTAAACAACAATTAGATATATCTTGGTCCAATCGGCCCCCTGGAGGTGCAGTCTGTCGGAGATGGCTCTATTCCCATCTCCTACCGACAACCACACCACTACGAGGACCGAGAATCCACCCTGGTGAGCCAGATCTCCGAGGTGAGTGGACCGCAACCTCTCCAGTCCCCTGCTCGATGATCTGCACACTAGGGTGAGGGTGATGAGAGAGTCATAAATACACACATTAACAACAAATGTCTACTTTAGTATAATATTGGAATGATTCTTGCATGTGTCCGAGATAAAAGAATCCTTCAATAATCCAATCATGAACCGAACAAGACGATTTGACTAGTCCATGCCAGCAGTGAGACAAATACATGATGAAGCCGACAGATGTAATGAAAGTTTTCACAAAATCTGAATAATCCTCAGACGAGGTTCGTCATACACAGACTGAGTCATATACTCTCTTCAGAGTGACTGGAACAGAGAGATTTAGATTTAGTTTGAAAACAAACCGCTCCAAAAAAAGAAGGGTTTTCTTCAGTCCAGAGGGATATTCTACACCAAAGAGATAGTAAAATGTGAATATTGCACCAAGGGCAAAGAAATATCCACACTGCATGGTATCATCCTGGAGAATCTGCATGCTGTCCATGTGTGGCAGTATCCTCTCCGCCTTCAAAGGATTTCCTTCGGCACAGTTGTGAATCGACATGACCGGGGTTGGAATTTCTGGCATCTGAAAAGGGAATTTAATAACAAAATCAGGATATACTGTATTAAGGTAGATTTTACATCTCTTATGTTAAGGGAACTTTTGAAGGATTTGCAGTCTTAACAATATATTGTGGAAATAGCCATTATTAGGTAGGTCACAAGTTCAAATTTGGGAAGATGATTGGATTTTTAGTGTCCATTTTCAAAGCAATACTTGAAATGCCCGCCCCATGGCACTATTACATAATACGAACACTCAACAGATGCACTGTTAAGAAGGGGTCATCTAAGGGATGTTACAGAAAAAAATAACACTTGGGACAGGGGAGGGGATTATTCAGTTCGATGGTATATGTGTGTCTAGTCATTTAACATTAGGGAGATAGGATAAATGGTATATGGGTGTTGGGGTCAGAAAAAGTTGTCTTCCCCGCACACATTTCTCCGGAACAGCCCAAAACTCTTAATACTTTCTAATGCCAATACAAAATGGAATCAACCAGTATGGTCAGCTTTCACATATATTCAGAACCATGAAGGTTACACAAACAATTCCAGTGTTCAATTCAACCGCAATTCAAGACCATGAGGGGTGAAGATGAAACATTGATGCATTTTCATACTGAATTCAAAAATGTAAGGCATGGTTAACCAGCTGCAAATGCCTTTCCTCATTAATATGCAAACAATTTCTAAAATATTGAATTCATTTAGCTTTCTTTCCATCAGAGATCTTTTTCTGCATGGAAGGGGCAATCTCTCTACTTCCATCTATGCTATTTAGTCTACCCAAATGAGCAACTGATAAATGGTCCGGTCTATTACTCCACTAGTCTATACTCACTTAGTCAATAATGAACATCAGGGTATCGTCTTCTCGAAATAAGGATGGCAGCAGCGGAATGGCAGCCCCCAACTGCAATCCTGCATACAAGTAAAGTATAGACTACATGTATTCAACCTAGTCAACAGGAAGATCATGTATTTGCATAACAATGATTGACAAGACAAAAACAAAACTCTGCCCTACAATAGTCCAGTCCTAACAAATGAGTATGAATACACAATAATTTCATACTGAGATTTGGTTACCCATACTCTTCTACTCAAGTAGAAACTCCATATCCACATGCTATTGTACTAAGCCTACATTTATGTTGGCCAACTATCAGGTCATTCTTTCATGCAAGTGTCAGAAAACAAATGAGATAAACATAGTTTCTGGGTACAACAATGAGTCTTAACTGGTGCTTTTTCAGTAATACAGAAGCCCGACCAATAGATGCTTATATGACCGACAGGCCAGAAGATATCATACACAAGTACATGCACTGTGACTTGTACATCACCTTTCTTTTGGGGAATAATGCAAAAATCAATCACTCTTCCTACAGAGCTGCATCAAGTGCAGGTAGGTAAATAAGGAAAGTATCAAGCGGATAAATTCAATCAGAAATGTGTCAAGCCTCAATGATTACTATTGCTTTCCAGACCAATTTGTTTTGATTTTTCTTCCGCACCTTACTATAAGGACAGACCAAATTCAAGGGAAATAACCCTTGCCTTGAAAAGAAAACTGACAGATTTGTGGAAAAAAGGTTGGTTCGTTTGTCCAACTTGACTCCAGCTGTTGGAATGTGACATTTTGCTCTACAGCTAGATTATTTGAAGTTTCAAGAAACTAAAACATGAGACAAATGAGGGACATTAACAGATACTGACAAGGATTCAGTGTTCACTAACCAATTTGGGAATTTTCAAACATGGGAATTCCTCCAGCACTTCTCTCGTTGTTTTCTCCGAAAGGAACTTTTTCCTGTGAAAGACAGTCCGCCAGAATATCCAGGTTAGGCCTAGCCTTTCCCACTTCTACCTGGATCATTCTGATATGGTTGGCTAGGGTCCTTTCATCTTCTCCAACATCTCCATCATCTTCTGGTACCTGAATATATACATGTAGTTCTATCACAGGGGTCAGATAATTTAACAGGTAATTTGACAGGTAATTTTTGAAAGAGACAGGTAGAGAAATAATGTACAGGTCTTCAGTTTAACAGGTAACCAATAATTGTTTTGTGGAGTTCAAAATATATCTTTGACAAAATTCATTCAAATCAACTAATTAGTTCATGAAAACAAAGCGTCAAAGTGCAAAGCCATATTGTGTGTATTTGGGCCACTACGCATGCGCAGTTACACAATATGGTGTCTAACGTAATATGGGCCCAAATACACACAATATGGCGTCTACCGTAATAAGGTCAGGGTCGATGTGAAAATGGTTCGTGTACAGCTAATCACCAGCACCGGAAACTTTAATTAAAGCGACAAGCGTGGAAAAGAAGGAATCAGCTTCCCGAAAGTAACAGGTAAGGAGCATCAAAATGAACTATTATATGGTACGGGTTATACCACACGGAGATCCATACATGTCGTCTGTGACTATCAACCGAAGGCATTCTTGACAGGAACAGTTGTGGCTAGAGCTGGCCAGTGATATGCTAATACGGTACCCTACACATACTTTTTGCAGGAGGCTGTATTTATTAATTATCATCATAATTATTAACTCACCATCCCCAAGCTCATGTGAGACATTTGATATAATTCAGCAACTACAAATGAAGTGGCGGAATTCCTATAGGCTATTACCGAAGAAAGGGGGACTGATCAATTCCCTTTAGGCTATTCCCGAAGAAAGGGGGACTGATCCACAGTTGCCTGGCCTGTGGGATATTGGATGGTTGATGTCTACGTATAAATTTTTTCAATAATTTAGGAAATTTAATAAATATATATATATATTTTTTTAATCTTTTTTTTTTTTTTAAATATTCTTTCTAAGTGTATGTCTCTTTCATCTTTGGCTCAATTAAAGTAAATGTCGAGCCGAGTTACTACAGTTTTTAATTATCTACTGTACCATACCCTGTCCTCTATGACATAGAATAAAAGAGAAGTTGGGAATAGAACCGCTCAACACGGTCATTTCAAAACATTCTCAAAATAGAACGAAAGCCTACCTTTCCAAATGCCATCCGTGTTTTACTTCCCAAGTGGACCAACCTTCGGAATACATGGAATATATGTGCTTTGAATTATCTAAACCTCGAAATTCATTCTTTGCGCCAAAACATGGCTTTTCAAACTTTTAGCCAGCTCTCCGGCCAAAAACACTTCTGGCAGAATTTTAAGAACCGGGCTATACAATATTGTCAGCGACGATTGGTCGAAATTATCCCCAAAAGTCAGGGGCAGATAATCCAGTGGGCGGGAGATGACCTTTGGGGATAATTTCGACCAATTGTCGCTGATAATATTGTAAAGCCCGGTCCTTAAAATTCTGACGGAAGTGTTTTTGGCTGAAGAGCTGGCTAAAAGTTTGAAAGCCGTGTTTTGGCACGAAGAATGAATTTCTCTCCTCAAGGAAAGGTTTAGATATTCAAGACGTATATATTCCGAAGGTTGGTCCACTTGGGAAGTAATAAACGGATGGCATTTGGAAAAATAGGCTTTCACTCTTTTTTGAGAATGTTTTGAAATGACTGTGTTGAGTGATTCTATTTCCAACTTCTTTTGTATTCTATGTCATAGACATGATAGAGGAGAGGGTATGGTAGATAATTAAAAACTGTAGTAGGCCTACATGTAACTCGGCTTGACATAGGGAATGACTTTAAAGATGTTATCAGCCTCAAAATGGATGGATTTTGTATACTCTCCCCTATGGGCTTTTTTTTCAGCAGGGAAGATTACCAGAGCATCATATGTATTATATTTGATGAATATGGGATCGCCATATACAATGAATGCAAGAATATCTTGTCAGAGAAAAATGAAACTCTGCCCGCTTCGACGGGTTTTCTGTTTCGCCATTGAGTGTGTGTTGTACGCAGAGAGGAAAATGACGTCCGTATGAGTGACGAAGCGACGCTCAAGAATTTGAATGCTGCACAGCTGCAGCCATGGGATAACGTCATGGCTCGTGCCTACGGTTCGGTAATGTCGCATAGCATACGTTGGTAGAATGCACCACACGTGTATACGCTTGTTGACACGGCCTTGCCACAGGGAATTCGTATCAATTGGATTGCATATACATACCCATCTCACAACACATAAATATCAAGGGACGCAAACTTGAAATGCACTTTTCCGCCAGAAATTACCGGATTTCAGAGGCTCGATTGAGAACAAATAAACGCAATTTACTCATACCTGGCGGTGTTCAGGTTTTCTGTTACACTTCATAGCACAAATCCCGGCTCGTATATGGCGCTGCGGTGCATAGTTTTTGTAAAATCCTCTCTCAAATCAGCGGTTAAATTCCCCCGCTTCGAGCATCTTCACGGACGTTGAATGACTGCCGTAGCCTCGAACCCGAAATCCTAACAATTATGTCACGCACAACGAACAACGCTGATGGGCTATCTTGGATTGACGGACACGTTTCACAGTTTTGAATTTCGCGCACTGTCCACTGCAATAGTGCATAGACTCTATAATAATAATAAAAACTTTATTATAGAGTCTCTGAATAGTGTAAACAGTCAATCAGCGTTGTTCGTGGTGCGTGACGTAATTGTTATGATCTCGGGTTCGAGGCTACGGCAGTCCCTCTTGCATATGGCTCCAATTTCAACGTCCGTGAAGATGCTCGAAGTGGGAAAATTTAACCGTTGATTTGAGAGAGGATTTTACAAAAACTATGCCAGGTATGAGTAAATTGCGTTTATTTGTTCTCAATCGAGCCTCTGAAATCCGGTAGTTTCTGGCGGAAAAGTGCATTTCAAGTTTGCGTCCCTTGATATTTATGTGTTGTGAGATGGGTATGTATATGCAATCCAATTGATACGAATTCCCTGTGGGCCTTGCAGGCCCTAAAATTTGGGGCGAACGATCGTTCAGTTCGCCTAGCGGTTACCCAAAATGAAAGACGCATAACCGAATATTCGTTCGCCTAAATTATGGCCCAAACTCTGTGTCACGATGACATAATTTAATAATAATTTTCTGTTCTAACCTGAAAATCATTTCCGATCGAAGCATGGGCTGTACTTACGAGCGATTCGATGTTAACTTCACACACAAGAGCCCCAGTCGAGGGGAGATAATTGAACCCGAAACCCATGTGCGTTTTCATACACTCTCTGATACTTAGATAATATACAGCCCAGGTGTATATACCGCTGTGTAGGATTATATGAACAGGGTAAAAGTTTCTCAACTTCCTCTCACCTGACTGCGCGTTGTGTCCTGGTTATGGGGCCCTAACCAAGACGCAATACCATAAGTGTACGGCCCGGAACCTGCATGATGCCGACAGACGAAAACGAAAGTGAATGACGGATAAAATTTACGTTCAACTGTTTCAAGATTAAAACGTGTATATGGGAATTTAATTTGAGATAATATTTTAGAAATAGAGGTCACAATTCCAATGATAAAAGTCTGCCAGTCACACAAAATTGGACTCTCTACGCAACACATGGTAATGACGAAAATTGGTCACCGGGTAATGATTTTTCTTTGCCAGCGGCAAGGGCACCGGAAGCCAACGGCAGCGTCCGATATTGAGAGGGGCTAGATTAGGGCCGGCTATGGGAACGAGATTATTATCACATGCAAAATCAATATGTCGGCGTAGATAGCAACAGCAATTTTCATTGAATGAACTCCAGTCAAAAACCAATGCCTAACCACAACAAAACTCATTGGCATAACCTATCTGCTTAACCTATTTGGATAACCTATAAGTTATGCAGTTCAGAAATGGGGGAACGAACTGTGGGTTACCTAGGGTCAATTTCACATAACCTATTTTCAGGTTAAGTAAACTTTTCAAATTTTAGGGCCTGCCTTGGAAAAATAAACGGCATGCTGTTTATTTTTAAAGATCAACTCGTTCTATTTTCTCGTGAATGGTAAAAACAAGTTTAGTTTTTTGTGGTCAAATGTGTCTCATTTTGTACCTGTTGTCACATATGTCACTTTCGCTGACTTTGAGAGAAATCGATTTCAGCCCAGATTTGAGGCTGATTACATCTTTAATTGTTGTTGTTGAGACAAAGATGAAAGAGAAATACACTTAGAAAAAATATTTAAAAAACAAAAAAATCGATTTAAAAAAGACATATATATATATTTATTAATTTTCATAATTTATTGAAAAAAGTTAAACGTTGACATCGACCATCCAATATTCCACAGGCCAGGCAACTGTGGACTGGTCCTGAGATCAACGACAGTGACATACCACAGAAGTCACGTGGTGCTTCATAATGAGTTCATTGTTGAACCGGACTCATGCCAGGGAATGTTTTCACGCAAGGAACTCGGAACAAAAGACAACATTTGAATAGTTTGACACAGTTGGTTGAGCCCATTCAAGATCACCATTTCGTTGAAGTTTGAGAAGCGGGATAAATGAAGTAAAACATTTCAGCCCTCCAACTTTATCGAGTTTCGCGTCTTTACGCCCCCATCCCCGCGCGTCACATTTTCACACGCTGTGACCGCTAAGCTTTGCCCTCGTTACGAGGGAGGGAAGCCGATATCCCAATTATAATTCGTCCATTCTAGTTACGATTTCTTAAGACAGTACTATTCTCACTTGGAATTAAATAAACTTACCTTTAATCAAGTTGATTGACCAGAAAATCTCCGAAATCCACACTGCCCAAATGTACCGGGATCAAACTCTGCAAAATGGCGGCTTGAGTGGATCACGTGACAACATTTTCGCGCGCGTATTCCAAGACGTGCCACAAAGAACCATTTTGATGTGAAATGGTACTCTGTGAAGAACCATCGCGTGACTTCAGGACGAAAATGGTTCTATATAGAACCATTGACGTTGTTGAAGAACCATTTTAGAACCCTTATTTCTCTAGTGAAGGTGCCTATAGCTCCGACAGGGAAGCTCTTATCCGAAATATCCAGTAGAACTATAATTTTAAACACAAAACTTCTTTGATTCAACGGCAATTAACTTGTGCATATACAAGGAGATACAGATTATCCTTGTTTTGAATACCCACGAACAAAATAATTCTAGAAATGAAGGCAACCTTGCTTCCTTGTCTAAAGAAATGAATTAACTGGTCTTTACGGTAGTTTGTTTGTGTTTTACTTCATCGGTCTAAACAAATGAAATAATGAGTATTTTACGGCTCCCTCGTACTACTTGGTTTATATGTGTTTCACTTCAGCGGTCTGGAGAAATGAAATAATGAGCCTAAAACGGCTCCCTTGTAGATCATTTCATTGCAGAAAGAGTACTATTGATGAAGTCTGTCAATTATGGAGAATCTGCTAGTTGGATACAAGATAGTATATATATCTATTACGATTTGGTATTCCAATACAAAGGCTTCCCTTTAGAAATGTTCGAAGTTTAAAAAAAAATTGAAGTGTGTTTGTGTGTTGGTCGTGTACATTAATTTAATTGTCAGGGAAATCTGATACGATGTATCTTTAAGAAGTAAACCAATTTGTGAATACTGTATACTTGATTACTCCCAGACCAGATTCACTGATCTTAGGGGTGAACATAGAATTGTACAGTGGTGGACAGGATGTCAGGTACATTCTTGTTTTTGATGGCTGGTGGTGAGAATCGAATAGGTGCTAAATTATTACGTTATGTAGGCAAAATCTCCTAAGCACACATCTCTCAAATTTGATTTTAATATTGAAATCGTTAAATACACTACCAGTATTCATTATTTATTAATTGAAAAATCTTCGTTTTCGTCACAATCATTTCCAATATGTAACTATACGGAATGAGATCCACATTATTTAAAGAATTTATACGGAGGTAGAAAACGAAAATCATATAAAAATCACGTGCTTGGAGTATCTCCAAAAGGCTATCGATTGGCTATCGGCATGGGGAGACCTGTTTACAATTGCCAGTCTTCCAGTTTTGATCGTGGATATTCTCTGTACTGTCTTCTGTTAGGGAAATGTTGAGAGTTAAACATCCAAATAAGTAACAGTATTTTACGATGCTGTGATTGAAGACCGTGGGGTCGTCAAGAAAGTTTAAACCCACGTGGCACAGGACGAGTGTGACGCAGCGGGAGTTTGCTAAGCGGTAATAATTCGACAAAGCCGATCTCGCCAAGGAAGCGGTCTATTTCTGTTGGGGTTTTTTGACATAGTTTAGGCCAAACATAATCCATTGTCTTTGCGAATGGGATTTTATATAATCGTAGGTGTCAATTTCATTATAGCCGAGTTATAACTTATTGTTTTGTCGAACATATTCTCAATCTAACAAAAGACAAAACATGAATTCGCCCAACTTGTCTGACCGTATCATGTTTGGTGAAAGAGTATAGGCTGACGCGCCGTTCTAAAACAATCCGCGTATGGTACGCGGAGGGTCCGTGGATGATGGTCGGATGATCCGTGGATGATACGCGGATGATCCGCGGATCATCCGCGTATGGTCCGTGGATGATGGCTGGAGGATCCGCGTATGTTTTTTGAAATCATCCAGCCATCATCCGCAGACCCTACAGCTATCCTACCGGTAGGATCCAGTCACCATCCGTGGACAATCGGGAACTGGAAAGTGGGTGTACTGTAACTGGAGTGATTGTTTGAGCTCAGCCATTTCAGCACACACATATGTTTGGACATGAGTACTGGAATATACTGATGCTGTGGACTTTGGATAAAGAAAAAAACGTTACCCCGCACATGTGCGTCTCGTGTCGATGTTCCGTGAGCACTCCTCGCTGACGGGTGTGAAATGAAGAATGCATGTCCCAGTAAATAATGTTCCTTCTCCCTTTAGGAAACTATATGTATTACCGAAGTTTCAATTCACAAAAAAAGAAGTTTTATCTGCATAACAAGTTTTATCTCGGAAAGAAGCCGGTAGGGAACCCGGATGCGGCCATTTCGTGTTTTCGCATTTGCGCATCGATATAATAGCACGAAAACCTGACGAAAACGCGATATGTCGAAAACACGAAAAACCTGACAACCCGAAAACCTGAAAATGCCTAAACGCAAAAAACCATCAACGCGAAAATGCAACAAAGACGAAGCGAATACGCTACGCGAAACATATGTTTCGCGTTTTCGCGTTATTATTACCGATCCGAATATGCGAAAACACGAGATGACCGCATCCGGCTTCCATATACCGGACATGCTTTCTTTTTCACACTGTATCGTGATATCCTGATGGAGTTTTGCCTGTTCGTAAGATCTCAAACCGTGAGACAAATCGGACGATTGGATCTCAGATTTCAGTTTCTGCGATTTTCAGTTCAGTTTAGTCAAATGTCGAATTTTAGAATTTTTCTCCAAATAATTGAACAAGCGCAATATTTTGGATCCAATTCAGGGGTCCGATTATTCCGACCTTTTTCGAAGATTTCCTAACTGTCTCAATATCCCGAATATCCAGATATCATAAAAACGTAAAAAAATTACGCCGGTCTGTGCAGGGCATCAGACCTATAGAAAAGTATATCAAGAAATGTCAATTCTGTCTACTCAAGCGGGATAATTTGGTCACGCATTCTTTATGTGAGTTTACCGCCTTAACCGCTGGTTCAGCCATGTATTCTAGAGAGGTGTGGGTGAACATGTTTTAAAGTCGTTGACATATCAGACAACCATCAGTTTATAGCTGTAGGAACCCGGATTACATTACATCAGTGTTAACCCTATCTGGCCTAGGTTTGGCTAGGGGGCTGATACTTACCACACCATACATTTGGTTTAAAAATGTTTGCCTTGGTGAAATTTGTTAGTCTTCAAAATTCTATTAAGCGGGACAAAATTTCAGATTAAAAGGACTATTCACACTCGAAGCGGGTGCATCACTAGGAGAGATTAAGGTACACTGGGACATAAGGAACAGTACTGGCGCAAGCAATCTAGAATCTAGGTTATATGTTAACTACCAGAATCACATTAAATTATTATCAGTATAAAGCTACCCCCCCATATATACAACACCTATATTGAAGAAACACTGGGACACATTTTTTGACTTTTTAAAATATAATTCTGGAGAAAGCTTAACAGATATTTAGAATTTCTTGCATGCTTATGCCATACTAAATATTAGTCATAACTAGAGCATACACCGCTGCTATACATGACAATGAAAACGAAGAGTTTGCATAAAACTGAAAAATGTCCCAGTGTATCGCAATCTCCCAATCTGGTAATAATAGTTTCTAATTTCTTTATCGTTATAACTTAATTATTTAACTTCTTGATTGTTTTAATTCCATTACTATAAAGAAAACCGTTTATTTCTTGAAAACCCTTCGTCATGGGATTTCGAACTAGGTTGATTCAGATATTCACATAATGTTCTGGTTGCTCAAAGGGAGGGTCTCGGTAAACATTGGTGGGAAATATTTCCGTGGTGAGCGAATGGGAACAATAATAGTAGCATGATGTAAGCTCCCGGAATATATTAAGATTTGGGCATGGCAAGGCTTAGATTATAAGATAGAGGGAGGATCTCAGTGTCCGGGGGTGGAGGCATACTCCCGGGGTGAGTGAATGTGTTCAGTCATACAAGCTTGATATAAGCTTCCGGAATATATTAGGTTCGGTTTAGGAGATAGAGATTGGACTTCAGTCATCGGGGGGTGAGGGCATACTCCCGAGGTGAATGAATGTTTTCAATAACTGAAAGCGCCTGGAAAATATTAGGGTTGGGAGTGGGGCAAAGATTGGTTTAGGAGATAGAGACAGTGGCTCAGTCCACGGAGGTGGGACATACTTCGGGTGGGTGAATGTGTCCAATAACTGTAGCACGATGTTGTCTCTCGGAATATATTAGGACCTGTTATATCCCGAGAGACAACATCGTGGGCTTAGTTTACATGCAGGAAATATCTGTAGGGGTTCAATCTCCGGAGTGGGGTATCCCAGGTTGAGTGAATCATGGTTCAATAATTGTGGCATGATGTATAAAGCTACCGGAATATTTTAGAGATGAGGCGAGGCTTAGTTTGGGATATAGAGGAGGAACCAGCCCACAGGAAATGGGGACATACTCCCAAGTTGAGTGAATGCATACAATAATTCTAGCATGATGTAAGCTCCCGGAATATTTTAGGGTTGGGGTGAAGTGAGATCTGGGATTTAGAAGAAGGGGTTGAGTCCCCGACGGGTGGAAACATACTCTTGAGGTGAATGAATGGGTTCAATAATTTTAGCATGATGTAAGCTCCACGAATATATTATGGATGACGCGGGGGTGGAGAGGGCGGTCCAATAAGTCAGGCATTGAGCTACCTGGATACGACAGTGGGGGTTATGGCAAGCCGTTCCGGTGTTTAATCAGTTATTCCACTGTTGAAAACTTTTGCACATATGCAGGCCTACAGAAGAAATCCACATACAGGTAAAAGAAAAAAAATGTCTAGACATATCCGCAAAAGTTTTATACATATGTTGAAATTTGTTTATACATATGTGCAAAACTTTTTCACATATGCGAAACAAAATGTTTTTCCACATAGGTGCAAAAGTGTTGTACATATGTTAAATAAATGCCAGGAGAGTTAATGGAATGGACTGCTCCCTGTAGTATAATCTCTCGTGAATGTTTGTCATCTAACGACCGTTTCAAAATGGCGCTGTCCCTTCGGTGTCGTTTATTCGTCTCTCCGACAATGTGAGAACTATGGAACTACAGTCAGGACACGGAAGCTTATAATAATAATAGTAATATATTATCATAGATTCAAGGTCCATATATGACTATCTTCTAAACGCACGTCGACACCTATAGCTGACGCAGATCGTATAAACTGCGGTAGCAGAGGGGCTTCAGTTATTAATTATGATATTGATATTTGACATATGTGCGAAAGTTTTCAACAATGTTGAATAACCGATTAAATACTTAAACGACTTGCCATAGGCGATTGGGTAAGATGAATCCACGACATTTCAGCATGAGACACTTCGGCACAATGTGAATAATACGACAGTCTGGCACATTTTTTTACAGGCAAAATTATACTAAAGATTGAGATTTTCAAATTTGTTTTTAACATGTACGGAGGTGGGGAATGGGTCCAATAAGTGGAAGTTTATCGATCGTGTATCATTGTTGCAAAAGCTTGATATGGTTGCCCTAATATATAGTCGGATTTAAATCAATTTCAACCCGGTGTAAAATAGTTCCAACTGAAGTGTAAACAAATTTCATCTCTGGTTGAAATAATTTCAAAAGGGGGTTAAATAAGTTTAAACCTTCAAATTGTCTTTTCAGATATAATATAATTTCAATAAATAATAAAATGATGAAAGAAAAAAATAGTGTCGCCTCTCAGTCAGCTGTTCCTGTATTATGTTGTTATAAAACATCGAAAATCCTATCAAACTAAGAATACCAGATTGGAGAGTAATTAAGAGTAGCTATACGGATTCAGTAACCCAGTTCCATAGATTCATGCCTGGGACCAGTTACCAGAAATACTGCTTAGTGAAAATTAAAATCCTAACTCAGTAGCGATATCTCTCTACAGTCTTATGGGATACATATGTTCTCTTCAGCATCAGACAAGTGTTGAAAATCTAAATGTTACAAAAACGAGTTCTAGGAACTGCTAAATGCATGCATAAGTTTGTTCCGCTTTCACGTACCTGAAAAAGTATTCTTATCCGTCTCATGTACCGTTACTAATATCATGCCACTTCCAGAATCAATGATATTATGTTGAAATATCTCGTAAATTGTACATACATCTACACTAACTTATTCAATGACTATATCAGCTCAACCGTCTGATTAAGATGGACTGTGCACTAACTGCAAACACATGTGATCAGGTCATGAACTTTGTCGCCAGGGTCTCATGGAAGAAAAAGCTATAGCTGTATTCTCATCAACCGAAGCATGCATTTAGTTTGGTGCTAACTTGCAGGGCTAATATATTCTTGAACTCTGGATGGAGGGTCAGCTTGTAGTCGACTAACCACATGGGCCATACATGTATGTAAGCATGGCATTTTTGTTACAAGCTGGCTTCTATGCTAAACGTGATATATTATACTCTAGAACCTAGGCCTAGATCCGCATCTGGGAATTGCGTTTCTCTCAGACGTAAAGATAAGTTTTGATCAAATTCGGATGAAAATGACTTTTATCAGGTTATAATTTATCAATATACAAAACCCAGGCTAGAGCACCCTGCTGCTTTGCTGATCTACTGTATATTTCTCTAATTGTCACGAAGCAAAGATATTTAACCCTACCTGGCCCGGGGGGGCCATTATGGCCCCCCTACCAAATTTTCTGCACTATCTCCGGAACGGCAAAAAATGGAGAACTGAAACTCCGTGACTTTATCATTTGTCTTATTGGGGTCATTTTGAGCCTATTTGCATAACCTCCGGAGCAGAGGATCATGGGTAAATTCAAGATGGCGGCCACGTGGTGTACCAGCAAAGTGATTTTTTGTCATATTTCTTCAAAATTTCAAATGAAAAGTGGACAAAAACTATTTTATTTCATACCACATTAATATTTGCTAAATTTTCATGCAGTTTTTGTGGAGAAATTGCAAAAATAAAAAATTCGGAAAATCTGACCAAAAAATCTACCAAAAATGCCGTTTTTCAAAATGGCGTCACTGTGACGTCATCAAAGCGGCCATCTTGGATTTTTTTACATTTTCTGGTAGAGCTTGACGCAAGGGTATAGTGTAATAAGTTTCAGCTCCCTAGCTCAAGGGGTAAGAAAAATAATTAGGTGGGCCATTTCGGCCCCCCCCCAGGCCTGGACAGGTCCCAAAAATCCCAGGGCAGATAGGGTTAAACACACTCATTTTTTTCGTTTCAATTTGACCGTATTAATTATAAGAAATGAAGCGTGTCTTGATTTTGAGGACATGTATTTTCCATAAGAACAAAGAATTATTCAGCACACTCACTTCTATATTTCATAACACTTGTTTTGTGTAAACGTTTACAATGAACCGTATATGACGTGTGAGAAAATGAGACGGGGGGAGGGCGAGAGTGTCCAACTGAAGCAGGGACACCCTAGTTCAAGTTTCAAGTTTCCTAAGTTCCCTAGTTCCAAGTTCCCAAGTTTCAAGTTCCAGCTCCGTAGTTCCAAGCTCCAGTTTTCCCAAGCTCCAGTTCCCCCAAACTTCGCCTCCAAAGTTCAAAAGCTACAGTTCAAAAGCTCCCAGACCCAAAGTTCCCAGATATGATACACACCTGGTTGTTTAAGAGGCATAATACATATGCCATTGTCAATCAGCCCTTATTATAATGTTACTTATTACTGTCTAGCCTCTTCAACACATGTTTTGAATTGTTGTGGAGCTCACTGATTATTACAGATTAAATAAGCCGCATCTAACACCTACTGGAACCAATTTTTGGGGGGGGATTAGAAGTTTGAGAAAATATCCTTCAGGATAGCACAGATCGGCCATGGAAATTAACTTTAAATGGAAGGAAGTCCTGTCCATCCTCTGTAGAGAAACCTAGATTACACACTTCCGTCTTATAATTTTAAAATTGATCTGTTTCTTTTGTCGTGAAACTTCGCTCACAGAAAGTGACCATCCTTCTTCTCTCTCAAATTCAAATGCCCATCTTATCAGATTTTTGGAGGTCGGAAGACCATGAATATGCTCCACGATAACTGTGGCATCAGGGAAAGTTAGTGAAGAGTAGAGGGGGTACATTACCATGCCTTTATGCAGAAATAATTGGATGATTTGCTAAATATTCTGTTGAAACAGAACTTTTTGAGCTATGTGTGTACTAACAAATGTAATATCGTGGTATGATTGGACTGGGGCTATTCGGTCAACACATCGGCAATAAGCCGATGATATTCGACTGAACTTTCTCTTACAAACATCACAAATGGGCCGATCAGATTTCTTGCATTCATCAAATACCCGTCTTGTTCCCCTGATGATTCGGACTGTCGCATTGACCCTCTTGATCACTAGATACCCCATGTATATCGAATTACCGTGGTTCACTTACACATCAGCAGCCAAAATTAGAGGTATGTATGAATGGACGGCAATTAGTTTCATTTTAAAGATTTCTCAGTTATGTAATTCATATAATCGTCAGCATTGTTTAGATTTTTTACCCCTCGGCCAAATTTTGGCCGAATGATAGTGTTGTCGTCATATACGTCCGTCCGTCCATCACACCTTTCTCGTTACTCAGCTATCTTTAGAACAGCTTACCCTAGGCACACCAAAATTGCAGTGCACACTCATATGCTCGTGAACCAGAACCCTATTGAATCTGGAACCGATTGATTGGAATCTTTGGCAGCTATCTTTAATTTATGCGGGGCCATCATAGCTTTCTCATTATCAAGATATCGTCAGAACGAATTAACCTAGGCACACCAAACTTGCCGTGCACATCCATATGCTCGTGACCCAGAACCCGAAGGAATCTGGACCCGATTGGTTGGAAACCTTGGCGGCCATCTTTAATTTATGCGAAACCGTTAATCTTGTGTACCTCGGGTACCACTTCGCTATTCAGTGTGATACTTGGTATAGATTATCAATGCATCAACAAACTTCGATGGAATGACCAAACCAGTTTCCCTGATTCAGTGTAAACCTTGGCAGCTATCTTTAATTTATGCAAAATCTCAAATGATATATATCTCTAATACCATTTAAGTGTTCTATATGAAACAGCGTCGATGTATCAAGAGAGTCTTAATGAATACCCACATCAGTTCCTCTGAGTGGTGGGAAGGATGGGCGGCCATCTTTAATTTATTCAAAATCAGCAATGGTCTCTATCTCTGATAACGTTCAAGTGCTCAAAGTAAAATGTGGTATACATCACGATGCATCAAAAGACTTACAATGAATGACAGTTCTAGTTTCTTTGATTGGGCGGAAATCTTGGCGGCCGTCTTTAATTGATGCAAAATCTTTAATGATGTATATCTCTGATATCATTTAAGTGTTCTGTACGAAACTTGGTATACATACATCATCGATGATTCAAGAGATTTATGTAATGAATACCGGTTTCTCTGATTGAACGGAAACCTTATGGGCCATTTCAAACTCAATATATTATGAATGGCTGGCGCCCTGAGCCGAGGGGTTTTCAGATGCGCAACTTCATAATATTTCTTGGCGAGGTTCATTCGCTGAAACCGTCACATGTTCAGCCTGTTTGATGAGCCCACCGCCAAATGGATATATATATATATTTATTATGTATTAATATATTATATCCAACATTATATGGCTGTGTCAGAAGCAATATTATGTTTGAAATATAACACCTAGACAGTGTTACAAGTATTGCTCCTGATACAGCACTATATAATGTATATAACACTATCTTTCAACACTTTCTACGAGAGTTATGTTTAATAACCTTTGATACCGTGTTTTCCCTCGTTCATCGTTTATAATACTAAGTACGGCAACACTTTCATTTTAAGAGTGTAATATAAAATATCAATATACCTCTGCTAGAGCCGCCCTGCAAATATCTTTCCATAGCCTGCCGAACACATCCCTGCAGTGTAAAGGAAGACTACGTAGTTTGTTCAATGGTTTGACTGTGCCATTTTGTTTCTAATTATATATTTAATTTGCTTAGGTTCATTATTGTTCGAATGTATCAGTAGAAATAGTCTGAATGTTACTACTCAAGCATTGCCTTGAGATATTATGATTTCCAGTGGGGTTTGATCAGGATTATCATAGCAAATGATTAGTGTTTAATACAAACGTTATCTCCCCTTCCTGTTTATTCTGTTTTCCAAGTTCCCCAAGATAATCTACTCCATATAAATCTGGATATATCAGTTTGTGGAGTGAAATTGCATAAATACTGCCTCATCATGTGGAGGCTTCAAGCTGCACATGAGATATCAAGTTTATGTCAAGTTGTCCCAGCACCTTGATAAACAGAAAGGTCAACATAACTCTATAGCTATATCAGCACCATATATCACTTGAAATCATCCACTGCTGGGACCGTCATAAATTACAGGAAAACTATTCTTCAAAGGCCCAGCCACCAAGCTCCTGGCTCTGAAGCTCCACAGCTCCAATCTTGCTGTATATTAATTGTTTTCTTCAGTCATAGTGCCAATGAAATTTCAATCACCGCCCAATCCTGTTGACAACATTTAATTCGAATAAATCTTCCAAAATAATTACATTTCGTTTCATTTCAAAGATGTCGCAAGTCTGTGATTCATATTATCATTCGTTGGCCTTGTTTTGATCTCTATGTGGGTGGTCTTTTTTACTTTTCGGCGAGATTCGGTCGTTGAAGTCATTAAACGTGTTCGGCCTGCTTAGCAAATGTCTACCGCCAAACAGTCGGAAGCACAAACTGATCAAAGTAAGTTTCTCTGACTCTAAAGGCGGCCGCCAAGATTTCCACCCAATCAAAGAAACCAGATCTGTCATTCATCGTAAGTCTCTTGATGCATCGATGATGTATACCAAATTTTACATCGAAATCAGAGTATCAATGATAGAGATCATTCATGATTTCGCACAAATCAGAGATGGCCGCCGATCCTTCCAGCAACTCAGAGGAGCTGATGTGGTTATTCACTGCAAGTCTCTTGATACATCGATGCTACATACCAAGTTTCGTATAGAACACTGAAATAGTATCAGAGATATACATCATTAAAGATTTTGCATAAATTAAAGATGGCCGCCAAGGTTTCCGCCCAATCACAGAAACCATAACTGTCATTTATCGTAAGTCTCTTGATGCATCGATGATGTACATGTATACCACATGTTACATCGAGCACTTGAACGTTATCAGAGATAGAGATCATTGATGATTTTGCATGAATTAAAGCTGGCCGTCCATCCTTCCCACCACTCAGAGGAGCTGATGTGGTTATTCATTGCGACTCTCTTGATACATCGACGCTGTATACCAAGTTTCACATAGAACACTTCAATGGTATTACTATTAGAGATATCTCTAATATCATTTGAGATCTTTCATAAATTAAAGATGGCCGCCAAGGTTTTCTCCGAATCAGGGAAACTGATTTGGTCATTCCTTCAGAGTTTCTTGATGCATTGATAATCTATACCAAGTTTCACACTGAACAGCGAAAAGATACCCGAGATACACAAGATTAATGATTTCGCATAAATTAAAGATGGCCGCCAAGGTTTCCAATTAATCTGATCCAGATTCATTCGGGTTCTGGGTCACGAGCATATGGATGTGCACTGGTGAGCCCAGGTTAAGTCGTTCTAACGATATCTTGGTAATGAGAAAGCTATGATGGTCTCGCATAGATTTAAGATAGCCGCCAAAGTTTCCAACCAACAGGGTTCTGGTTCACGAGCATATGGGTGTGCACTGCAAGTTTGGTGTGCCTAGGGTAAGCCATTCTAAAGATATCTGGGTAACGAGAAAGGTGTGATGGACGGACGGACATATATGACGACAACACTATCCTTCGATCAAATTTTGACCGAGGGGTAAAAAATCGAAACAATGCTGACGATTATATGAATTACATAACTGAGAAATCTTTGAAATGAAACTAATTGCCGTCCATTCATACATACCTCTAATTTTGGCTGCTGATGTGTAAGTGAACCACGGTAATTCGATTTATATGGGGTATCTGGTGATCAAGAGGGTCAATGCGACAGTCGGAATCATCAGGGGAACAAGACGGGTATATGATGAATACAAGAAATCTGATGACCGGTCGCATTTGTCATGTTTGTAAAAGAAAATTTAGTCGCGTATCATCGGCAATACCGAATAGCCCCAGTCCAATCATACCACGATATTACTTTTGTTAGTACATACATAGCTCATAAAGTTCTGTTTCAACAGAATATTTAGCAAATCATCCAAATAGTTCTGCATAAAGGCATGGTAATGTACCCACTTTACTCCTCACTTACTTTCTCTGATCCCACAGCTATCATGACGCGTATTCATGGTCTTCCGAACTTCCAAAAATCTGATACGATGGGCATTTGAATTTGAGAGAGAAGGTTGGTCACTTTCTATGACCTCATAGCTATCTCAGCGAAGTTTCACGACAAAAGAAACTGATCGATTGTAAAATTATAAGATGGAAGTGTGTAATCTAAGTTCCTCTACAGAGGATGGACAGGATTTTCTTCCATTTAAGGTTATTTTCCATGGCCGTGCTATCCTGAAGGATGTTTTCACAAACTTCTAATCCCCCCCAAAAATTGGTTCCAGTAGGTGTTAGATGCGGCTTATTTAATCTGTAATCTATAATCAGTGAGCTCCACAATTCAAAACATGTGTTGAAGAGGCTAGACAGTAATAAGTAACATTAAACAACCAGATGTGTATCATATCTGGGAGCTTTGGGTCTGTGAGCTTTTGAACTGTAGCTTTTGAACTTTGGGAGCGAAGCTTGGGAGAACTGGAGCTTGGGAGAACTGGAGCTTGGAACTACGGAGCTGGAACTTGAAACTTGGGAACTTGGAACTAGGGAACTTAGGAAACTTGAAACTTGAACTAGTGTGTCCCACTGAAGCACTGGTCGAGGCTTCTATAAACCTGAGCATAAAGTATCGATTATAATTATTAATGGAAATAAGAAACCTGGACTATTGATATACAAAAACCATACAGGATCTTTGCTAGATGTATTATTCCCTGTTTAACCCTATCTGGCCTGGGATATTTGGGACGTATCCTGGCTTAAGGGGGGGGGAGCGAAATGGCTCGCCCCCTAATTATTTTTCTTACCCCTTGAGCTAGATGGCTGAAACTTACCACACTATACCCTTGGATCAAGATCTACCACAAAATATAAAAAAATCCAAGATGGCCACTTTGATGACGTCACGGTGACGTCATTTAAAAAACGGGATTTTTGTTTGATTTTTTAGTCGGATTTTCCGAATTTTTATTTTTTTCAATTTCTCCGCAAAAACTGCATGATAAATTAGTAAATATTAATGTTATGTGAAATAAAATAGTTTTTGCCCACTTATTGTCGCGGAAAAGCAGAAATTTTGAAGAAATATGACAAACATATACCTTTTTTGGTACCTCACGTGGACGCCATCTTGAATTGACTCATGATCCTCTGCTCGGGGGGTTATGCAAATAGGCTCAAAATGAACGCAATATGATAAACTATAAAGTCAAGGAGTTTCAGCTCTCCATGTTTTGTCGTTCCGGAGATAGCGCAGAAAGTTTGGTAGGGGGGTGCGATTCCCCCCCCCCCACCCACAAAGTCCAGGTATGGTTAACCGATCTGGACATACTCCCGGGGTTAGTGAGTTCAAACATTGCAACACGATGTAAGCTTCTGGAATACGTAAATGTTAGGGCGGGGCAAGGCTTAGTTTCGGAGATAGAGGAAGGACTCATTCCTGTGGGGGGGATGGGACATACTCGTCCAATTAAGTGTAGCTTGAAGCTCTCGGAATGTGCAACATTGGCGAGGAGGGAGCACAGCTCCTCCCCCCCTTGGACATGCACACTACTGGTAGAGTAAATGAAAAATTACACTCAACGCCAGGCATTTTGAGTATTAATAAAAGGAAACACAATTTTGTTTTCTGTTTTTGGACGGCTAAATATATCTTGTTTTTCTCGAATACCAAACATTTAAATCTCAAACTGTTATAATCTGCTGTAAATATATAACCATTAGGATGAAGGATGAATTGGAATGGGAAGCTTTCAAAGGTTCTTTTTTTTCAGTAGCTTTTTGTAAATGTTAAAACGTCAAGTTATGGTGAGGAATTCAAAATTTTTAAGAATCCGTTCAGGTCCAACAGTTACTGTCCGGAAATGCAATTTTACCTCGGCCCACATGTAGGTCCAGGTATAGGCAAATAGGCATAACAAAATAAATAATCCAAACCGAGATCTTGACATAGGAAATAGAAAATGTTAACTTGGGCTACAGTTGGCGCCACCTACGAGCAGATCGACAAGAAAAACAATCCCAGGCGAAACCTTCGGGTAAGGTATTCATATATTTACCAAACTTAGAAAGAATCCATTTCAAACATAATTTTAAATTTGCCTCCAGGTGGCGCTACCTATCTGTGGATCGGCATGAAAAACAACGCCACACGAAAAAAATTGAGGCGAGGTACCTACACACCAAATTTGGAATGAATCGGTCCAGGTTTTCAAAGCTATTGTCTGGAAACATTTAGTTTTCAGGCGGCGCCACCAAAACACGAATCAACACGAAAAACATTCCCAAACCAGATCTTGAGGCAAGGTACCCACACACTAAATTTGGAAAGAATCCTTAAGATTTTCGAAACTTATTGTCTAGAAATGCAATTTTAGTTTGGTCCCCAGGTGGCGCCACCCCGAGATGGATTGGCACGAAAAACAATTCCAAGCAAGATCTACAGACAAGGGATCCACTTACCAAATACAAAAACATGAGTCTGTGCCTGATATATTGAGACACTTTGCAGTTGTAATTCATTGACGGGTGGCAAAATATATATTGCAGACCACACACAAATTTCAACTTTCGTCCAATATATATTGGATATATATATATATATACTCAAACACGATACATGAGGGTCGGGCGCGGGCTAGTTTGGGAGATAGAGTGTGTGGCTCGGCGCTCTTGGGGTGAGGACCTGCTCTCCTCGAGAGTAGTAGGCATACTCTGTATGACCTGTGCCCATTGTAATACGATGGAGTGACCAATCAAACCAAACCAAACCAAACCAAACCAGGTGTGCTGACATGAAAGCCATAGAAAGCTTCCTGTACATAAAACAACCACACTGACAACCACATGCCATCATCTGTCAGTTTGAAAAACCACAAGGTTGAATTCAATTGAATTCCGGAAATTTATTATATGCACAGTGTGTACCCAAACTTTAGGAACTGCCTAACGTTTGGGTGCACACTGTGCATATAATCAATTTCTGGAATTCGAACTCAGTTGTAATTCATATCATCATATGATGTGGAATACATTCATTTGATAGAAAAAAAATGTAAGTTTTGTAAGTTTCTGCCCCGTAGCTCAAGGGATAAGAACAATAATTACGGAGGGCCATTTCGCCACCCCCCCCCCCTCCCCAGCTCAGGCCTGGACGTCCCAAAAAGCCCACGCCAAATAGGGTTAGGGGCCATTTCTAATTGCAAGATTTTTGATAATCGGTATATTTGTCACTTGACTGCTTGGTATTCCTGATATCGTGGTTCAAATTGGATACATTATGAATGGCTGGCACCCAGAGTCGTGGAGTTTTCACATGCGCAGCTTCATATTGAACTTCGGGTAGAGACATTATTGTCGTCGAAAAGAGGGGTGGGGCGGGTAGTTTTCTGTCAGATTCGATGCATCTTTGGCGGGTACAGATACAATTTGGCCTTTATTCAGTTCCACATAAGATGGTTTATTCCATTTTTTGCCTTTCCTACCTTTAGTTAAAGAGCAATCACGTTTAGGTCGAGTTGAGGAAAACCGTTTGCACGGTACCGCTGTTCTCACGACCAGTGCCAATCGTGGGGCGATGAAGTGCCCGAGTACATACATTCATTGAATTCCTGATTGCATATGGACTGAGAAGTAGAAAGTGTTGTGACAGGGATCCGAAAATCGCTCAAAGGTGGCTGTGATGTAACTTTAGTAACTGTCGTTGTTTGTCCGGCTTGTATGGCCGCGGTTTGCCTAAAATTTCCTGAAACTTAATTGGGCTGGTATTGTGGTAACCGTAGGTTACAAAAAAATATGACATACGACGTTCATTTGAGGGACAGAAATATATTTTTGCTCAAAAAAGACTTACAATTTTATAAGGATAGCTATGGGGTTGAGAAAAGGGAATTACAACAACAACAATAATTAATACGAAGCTGCGCATCAAAAAACCCCTCGGCTCTGGGTACATTCATAATGTATTCAATTTGAACCAAGATGTCAGGAACACCAAGCAGTCAAGTCACAAATATACACATTATCAACAATTTTCCAATTAGAAATGACCGCTAAGATTTCCGTCCGATCAGAGAAACCGGTGTTCATTACATGAATTCCTTGATGCATCGATGATATATACAAAATTTTACATCGAGCATTTGAACGATATTATCAGAGATAGAGATCATTAATGATTTCGCATAAATTAAAGATGGCCGCCCATCATTCCCGCCACTCAGAGGAACTGATGTGGTTATTCATTGAAAGTCTCTTGATACATTGATGCTGTATACCAAGTTTCGTATAGAACACTGAAATGGTATCAGAGATATACATCATTAAAGATTTTGCATAAATAAAAGATGGCCACCAAGGTTTCCGCCCAATCAGAGAAACCAGAACTGTCATTTGCCGGAAGTCTCTTGATGCATCGATGATGTATACCAAATTTTACATCGAGCACTTGAACGCCAGAGAACAAGATCATTATTGATTTTGCATAAATTAAAGATGGCCGCCCATCCTTCCCCCCACTCAGAGGAACTGATGTGGTTATTCGTTGCAAGTCAGTTGATACATCGATGTTGTATACCAAGTTTGGTATAGAACACTTGAATTGGATCAGAGATATATATCATTAAAGTTTTTGCATAAATTAAAGATGGCCGCCAAGGTTTTCGGTCAATCAGGTCCCGATTCAAAGTATCTGGATGTATCGATGATGTATACCAACTTTCATATAAAACAACTGAATGGTAACAGAGATATGTATCATTATCGATTTCGCATAAATTAAAGATGGCCTCCAGGATTTCCAGCTAATCAGAAAAGCCGGTTTGGTAATTCATTGAAAGTTGCTTGATGTATCGATGATGTATACCAACTTTCGTATTGAACAGTTGAATGGTTTCCGAGATATGGATCATTATCCATTTCGCATAAAATTAAACATGACCGCCAAGGTTTTCACCCAATCAGGTCCCAATTAAATAGGCTTCTGGTCCTTGACTAGGTAAATAAGCATACCAAATTTGGAATTCTTCAGTGGAAGCGTTCTCCGGCTATCTCGCTCACGTACGGACGTACGGACGTACAAGACGACGACAATACCCCATGGCCAAAATTGGCCGAGGGGTAAAAACGGGCAATTAAGGCCCACAGGGGAAGGAGAACATAGCATGTACATTTATATACTGTACACTGTTGGGTCGATCGGTCCTCGGTAGTGTGTGCTTTGGAGAGTATTGGGGGGGGGGGGGATCTCAGAAGTTGGCGAAGATGAGGAGCCATAAAGTGAATTTAACGCCCAGTGCAGCTCAGGAATATGATCCAGGAAGTACGGTTTTGACGAAAGTTTGCAAAATAAATGAGAGCTAGATCAAACAAGGCATCAGACGAGCCTGCACGTAGCCTATTCGTTCATATAAATGTGAGCGGATACAAAAAGTGCACCTGCCGATGGATGAATATGTACACTAATACACAGTTTCGTTTGTCATAACTCATAAACTCAAATGCCGCGGAATGGAACATTTGTTAACGTTAAAGGACCTGGAAAAGAACTTATTAATAATTGTCCCAAATGTATGCATCACCCACGTACCCTATAAGAGGCGGTTCCCAGCTAACACACAACGTTTTCACAACGTTGTGGGAAAATTGTGGTTTGGTCAGGCCAGAATTAACGTTATCACAACGTTGCAGTAACGTAAAACACGGACGTTTCAGCCTAACGTTACAATGACGTCATGTTTTCCAATAGATCTAATTTAGAAAACAATGGAACTGTTGGATATCCCGGTACTTAGGTTCTAGCCTATATAGGCTATATAATATTCAGTCAGCTTTTTATAGATAATTTGCCCATAAAATCTTTAATTCTGGTTTCGATTTCTAAGTTCAACCATTTATCATTTGGATGCAAAAATGCATAATAATAATAATAATAATAGGTTACATGCAATTGAGGCTGAACTAAAGGATTGATTTCAGTTACCGTACCTTTTATTAATTTGTGACCAATGCCTTTGAAATATATTCATTGGGATTGTTGGGTAACGAGTCAGTTGCCACTGGTCTGTGCATGGGTGGATGGCTGTATGTCAACTTTGTACTTAAATATACTGGCTGTAGCCTACACAGGCTTACATGTATATGTATATGTATATGAAGGCAGGCTTAGTTCTCAACTGGACACAAACTATGACCCCAAATGTGGCTATATTTAACCTACCTAATTTGTCCTGCAAGACCAGAAAAGGCGGGAGATCCAAGATGTCTTTGTGTGGATGATTTCTTCCAGATGGTCAAAACGCCCTGAAATCATGCAGTAACATTGATCTCAGTCTGTCGCTGTCTTAGTCATTGACCAAACATTTCTCCAACCAGCTCATTTTCCTGCCATCTTTCAACCACCGTATATATTCAAAGATTTGCTTTCTATCTGCTGTTCCTACTATACTGAGGGTGAGTATATTTTTTTACGAGTATGTCATTTGGAATTGATAATATAAATTGATAAAGAAAATCTCTAGCTGTAAAATCTAAAATGAACGAAATGTAAAAAAATGTCTTTATCGTTATTTGTACATTTTCATGAAAATGGCCCTTATGTTCAGCTCTGGGATCAGTAAACAGCTAGTGGCTTGTTGGTGTTCATGAGACATTGTCCAGGTTTGTGGTCAGGGATTAAGAGTATTAGCTGTGCAAACATTGCTTTCCTCAATTACACAGTTAATATGGATAGTCAAAAGTTGAATTGCCAGTCTCAACTCAAAAGTCAGTTAAATGTAAACAACATATTCTTCCACAAACCAACACTGACGTTTAGTATGATGATCTTGATTATTTTATAATTTGATCAATTAAACCCAGCTAGACCAATGCATGCTGAGGGCTTTATGTTTTATTGCTGCTAGAGCCTCTAGTGTATGGTAATAAAACAGCCTTCTCTATGTTTTGATTACAGTCACTAAGATTATCCTTGTTGTTTTACATGTACAAGTACCTCTGTCTGCACTTGTGGGCTGCTTTACCAAGAGGCGCCTCTATAGGTCACAAACCACTAAATATTCGCCTTACTTAATATGTAGTAAATTGGCCGAGCATATCTTGAGAAAACTATATTCCCTAATAACGCCACAAATGACCCACCACACTAGGTAGCCTGGCCTTTCCGCCCAAACATATGAAAAATTCAGCATACCTTCCCCACCATTTTTTCGAGATGTGACCGCCAGAAATAGGGTCATCCAGCCCGACACCATTACGACAAATTTCCAAATTTTCCGATTAAAATTTGAAAAGGTGGTTTTAATATATTTTAGAGTCAACTATTATAGAAACATTTTAAAATACGTCACAGACCATTTCTGGCCCAATCAGGTATAATGGCCAATCAATGTTCGCCGGAAGTCAAGTCCTGATAATAATCTTGGACCCACTCACATCAAATTGATTTGACTAGGGAAGTGGGCGTTCCATTTAACTTTTCTTGAGTGATCGCAACAAAGAAAAAACATAAGAGCTGAAACTTAGTAAATTGTACTTCGTCATTTTGAGTCATTCTGAGCCAATTTGCATAATTTCTGTGACAACATTAATTTCTGTGACCCCCGCCCCCACGTCTGCAGTTATCTTAAAAGACCTGTTATAATCGGGCAAATCACTATTGTTTACTTGCTTTGTGGTACATGTACATTATGTACAGAAATATATGGAAGACTTTACAGAGATATATTGTAGGTACTGTAACAAATTCTTATCAATCAGACTAACAGAATATATGTAATCATACTTGTATGGGCTGTAAATCATTGTTGATAAGTGCATTTCTAATACCTTGACTTAATTTGATATCGATGTGGACAATCACTTCAAATTGTGCATGTTGATAGCGCTATAGTCTGTCTATATGTGCAAAAACCATACCACCACCGGCATACACGTATCTGAATGGCCCATTATCTGGCATGCATGATGCAGTCAAAGTTTGCCAATAATACCACTATTCATGGCAATTGGACAGATTGTGAACAGTTATAAAGGTCAGGCAAGTTTAATCAGAGCGTTACACATCATCCAGATACATGTACATTTTCTATTGGTTACAGAGGGCAAGCCATGAGGCCATGAGGCATAACAACATCATATGTTATACCATGAATCCTATACCTTGACTGGACTAGAGACTTGGCTTTATCAAAGACAAACCCTTACCTAACACCGCCACAAAATACAATGCATGCTTCATGTGAGCAATTCGTATACTGTAACATCACCCACCGTGCTGCCATATTCAATCCTGTGAAACTTCCCAAATAATTCTTTCTGAAATCTTGTAGAAGAACAATCTCGGTAAACAGAGATATAATATCATATTTTACACAAGGGCTTAGAATAAATCCCATGCGCATTTGAAACCACACTAGTTGACCAATCAGGTTGCTGACTGGGTGAAACAAATTTAAAATCACGCCCCTTTGAGTACACATAGGAACTCGCGTGGACCAATAAAGTCAAAGGTAAAGGGGGCCTGTAAGGCATCAGATCTATGTCACCGAAAGTCCGATGCTTTTTTAGGCAATAGAAAATATCAAAATACTGTCGAACAAACTTTTCCTAGCGTAACCTCTTTTTACCTGGATTGATAGCAGAACTGTATTTCGGAAATGTTTTTATTTGAAATGGACGGACGGATGTACATGGGCACTCCACCGCACTGCAATAAATATCAAAGAGCATACTATAAGGTGGAAAACGAAAAGCAACTTATAAACAGTTCAAATAAAGCCAAATGTTGTTGGGAACAAAACTGAACATTTGCTCAATGGCGTCCCTCCGACTTCTGACAGATGGCACTCCAAGTACTATTCAGTACCTTGAGTTGAATATGTGTCCACATATGATCTCACAGTCCGCTACATGTAAGGGAATACCACATTTCATTAACTTATTACCCTTAGAAGATTGACTTCAATCACTCGGTGTATTGTGCCCTATTCCAGCTTCACAAAGCATTACGTCACGGCACCCCTTTTGAATGAGCCAATGAAATTATCTGTTTTTTATCTCGCCTTACGGTGTTCCCTCCCTAGAATGATAAGGTTTTTAGTTTAATAAATAAACAAATCAATAAAAATTCAGAAAAAAATAAAACAAAAAGTAAAAAAAATATATGGGATAAAACATAAACCCTTTTAGGGAATCCGAATGAGTTTTTTTTTTATAATGATTCTGGTAAAATTGCAGTATAATGGAAATTGCAAATCAGCTCAAACTCTCAAAAAATTATGTTACATGGCTTGCTCTCTTAAAAGTATCGTATCGTGGACATGTATAATCAGCTGACTTAAGTTTTAAAAAATATTGTGCAAATATTGTGCAAATCGAACAACAATTTTTACCCCTCGGCCAATTTTGGCCATGGGGTATTGTCGTCGTCTTGTACGTCCGTCTGTCCGTACGCGAGCGAGATAGCCGTAGAACGGTTCCACTGAAGAATTCCAAATTTGGTATGCTTATTTACCTAGTCAAGGACCAGAAGCCTATTGAATTGGGACCTGATTGAGTGGAAACCTTGGCGGCCATCTTTTAATTTTATGCAAAATGGATAATGATCCATATCTCCGAAACCATTCGACTGTTCAATACGAAAGTTGGTATACATCATCGATACATCAAGCAACTTTCAATGAATTACCAAACCGGCTTTTTCTGATTAGCTGGAAATCCTGGAGGCCATCTTTAATTTATGCGAAGTCGATAATGATACATATCTCTGTTACCATTCAATTTATATGAAAGTTGGTATACATCATCAATACATCCAGATACCTTGAATCGGAACCTAATTGATCGAAAACCTTGGCGGCCATCTTTAATTTATGCAAACACTTTAATGATATATATATCTGACACCATTTAAGTGTTCTATACCGAACTTGGTATACAGCATCGATGTATCAAGAGACTTGCAATGAATAACCACATCAGTTCCTCTGAGTGGAGGGAAGGATGGGCGGCAATCTTTAATTTATGCAAAATCATTAATGATCTCGTTCTCTGATACCGTTCAAGTGCTCAATGTAAAATTTGGTATACATCATCGATACATCAAGAGACTTACGTCCAATGACAGTTCTGGTTTCTCTGATTGGGCCGAAACCTTGGTGGCCATCTTTAATTTATGCAAACTCTTTAATGATGTATATCTCTGATACCATTTCAGTGTTCTATACAAAACAGCATCAATGTATCAAGAGACTTTCAATGAATAACCACATCGGTTTCTCTGAGTGGCGGGAAGTATGGGCGGCCATCTTTAATTTATGCGAAATCATTAATGATCTCTATCTCTGATACCGTTCAAATGCTTGATGTAAAATTTGGTATACATCATTGATGCATCAAGAAACTTATGTAATGAACCAGTTTCTCTGTTTGAATGGAAACCTTAGGGGTCATTTCTAATTGCAAACTTTTTGATAATCTGTATATTTATGACTTGACTGCTTGGTGTTCCCGACATCTTGGTTCAAATTGAATACATTATGAATGTACCCAGAGCCAAGAGGTTTTCAGATGCGCAGCTTCGTATTTTTCTTCGTCTTGCCATGTGCCAACCGCAGTCGTGCAACAAAAAGTCCGACCAACAAAGAAAAGTATGGTCATTTCCGTGGCTGACAGTTCCTGGTGATGCATGCCATACCAGGCTGACCCTGTTCTATATCAGGCCTCACAAGTCTCACTAAAATGTCTCCAGTTTCCAGAAATTCACTCTCACTCCCAGAATTTTTTTCCAAAAAATAACATTGAGTAAATAGGAGGCTCAAGGAATTTATTTCAATATTTAACATTGGGTAAATGGGGAAGGACCAAAATGAAATTTGGCAGCCACTACTTGGCAGCACTGCAATATGACCAGTAGTTTGTCCGATCAGTTTTGATCAGACAGCTGATAAGGCTGGATAAGAGGTTTTCGTTTCCTACTGGTAGTGATGGCAAGGAGGGGAAAATACTCCTCAAAGGAGGAAAGATAGTGTCACGGCACTGTAGCTCATCTGGCTGTAACAGGAGCAAGTAGCTTAAGAAATTTTTACGAAAGAACTGCAATAGATGAGTTTCTAACTTGTGTTGTCCCCCCTGAACACATGCAGTAATTTCCTGAGATTTCATGAATCAGGTTTCATGGGAAATTCAAGATGTGGCCATATTGGATTTCTTGCACAATTGGACCACAAGGGGAACCTGTGTACCCAATTTGACAAAGATCCATGCAGTAATTTTCTGAGAATTCACGATAACAAAATTTCATGGGGAAATTCAACATGGGCGTCTGGTGGCCATATTGGATTTTCGAATCGGACCAGAAAAGGTATCTTGCAGAACTAGACCCCAAGACGAACCTGTGTGTCAAATTTGAGAAAGAACAATCCAGTAGTTCCTGAGAAATCGCGATAAATTTTCATGGGGAAATCCAAGATGGCCGCCTTGTGGCCATATTGGGTTTTCGAATCAGATCACAAAAGGTGTCTTGCACAACTAGACCCCAGGGGGAACCTGCGTACCAAATTTGAGAAAGATCCATGCAGTACCTCCTGAGAAATCCCGATAACAAAGTTTCATACGAAAATCCAAGATGGCCGCCTGGTGGCCATACTCGATTTCCGAATCAGAGTAGAAAAGGTATCTTACACAACTAGACCCCAAGGGGAACCAGTGTACCAAATTTGAGAAAGATCCATGCAGTAATTTCTGAGAAATTGTGATAATGTTCCATGGGGAAATCCAAGATGGCCACCTGGTGGCCATATTCGATTTTTGAATCATACCACAAAAGGTATCTTGCACAACTAGGCCCCAAGGGCAACCTGTGTACCAAATTTGAGAATGATCCATGAAGTAGTTCCTGAGAAATCGCGATAAAGTTTCATGGAGAAATCCAAGATGGCCACCTAGTGGCCATATTGGATTTTCGAATCGGACGGAAAAAGGTATCTGGTACAACTAGATCCCAAGGGGAACCTGTATACCAAATTTGAGAAAGATCCATGCAGTACTTCCTGCGAAATCACGATAATATTGTTTCATGGGAAAATCAAAGATGGCCACTTAGTGGCCATATTATTGAATTTTCAAATCAAAGCAGAAAAGGTATCTTGCGCAACTAGACCCCAAGGGGAACCTGCGTACCAAATTTTAGAAAGATCCATGTAGTAGTTCCTGAGAAATCGCGATAACAATGTTTCATGGGAAAATTCAAGATGGCCGCCTGGTGGTCATATTGGGTATTCAAATTGGGCTAAAGTACACATGTTGTACAACTAGGCCCAAAGGGGAACCGGTGTACCAAATTTGAGAAAGATCCATGAAGTAGTTACTGAAAAATAATGATGACCAGATTTCACTGGCAAATTCAAGATGGCCGCCATGGCAGCCATATTTAACAAATTCTGGTGTACTCATTGGGGGAAACATGCATGCCACGTTTCAGCTTAATCAGAGAAGAAGATGGACGACGGACGACTGACGACTGACGAAGGACGACGGACAACCAGGCCATGACATAAGCCCATCGGGCCTTCGGCCCAGATGAGCTAAAATGTGTTACCCGTCCAATCAAGTATATAGGGCCAATGGTTATATTCACCAGCTATACAAATGTTCATTTACCAGAAATAACCTGTAAAATATTATACAGATGGTATATTTTTCTATTGTTCATAATTTTGAATTACTAAATAGCCATAATGTATTGGGATGATCTATGCAGCTATTTGCTCATCCTGGAATGTCTGCACTAAGACTGAACATGGAGCCTACTATGGCCCAAATTGATTTCAGAATATTTGGAATATATTTTTTTTTATTTGGAGAACAAATTGCCTATGCATTGGTGAATTTGTTTATCTTGGTCAGACCTTGGTCAGTAATATAAAACTGGTCTCACTCAGAAAATGTATGGTCTTTTCTCAGCAGGGCTACTTTAGCCAACACTGCTGGAGACTGTGTCATCCTTCAATTCCAATGAAAACCAACCCTGACCAGCTGCTACATGGATAACCATACAAGTACTGGGGACATTTCAATAACCTAGAATTGGCAGATTCACTTTTCCCGAGGGTCTCCAGGATTTTTCACTTCACATGCATGTAGCTGACATGAGTATATCCATGCTGGTGTCAGGACACATCTTTTGTTGTGGTGTCAATTAAGTGTAGAAATGTTTAATTCAGACAAATGTTATGATGTCATCTTTTAGACCAATTGAAACTATATATGTAGATGAGTATGCTTATATATCCATTACATTTTATACATTTAAATTAACAGTTTAACATCATTCAGCAATCGTGTAAATGTAATTGAGCCGATTGATGAAGAATTTACAAATATATAAATAAACAAAAAATAAGTTTTCAACGAAAATTATCTGTAAAAAAAACTTATCTGTAAAAAATATTTCTGTGCATTATACATGAACTTCAAATCTCTTTAATTGTTGCGCAATTATAGGTTAACAGCAGATGTGGGATAAATATTTGCTGAGAAGTCGCTAAATATTTGCTGAAAAGTCGCTTGCCGAAACGTCTTACCCTCCATTTCAAGCAAATTGTCCATGATTCCTCTTCATTCATTCCAGTATTCTAAATTTGTGAAGCTTTAGATTTGGCTTTCAAGCCAAGGGACAGGTTTAAATTTATGTATCCTTCACAGAGATTTTACGAGTATCAGCCTGTTTTGATTTCAGTGCTGGCTAAATCAGGGCTCTGTCCAGTTAGGATGGTTTGATGTGTACACAGTTGTGCTTTAAATAGATAAGCGTCATGGACTGACCATGCAAGTTCTACTTCAGATCTGCAGCGAATGTCATCCACTCATAGAGTTTTATGGCTTCTAAAACAAACAATTGATGGCTTCTAAAACAAACAATTAGCTACTTCAATCAGAGTGGCCAGTATCACTGGAAAAGAGATCAAATGTTTACCATCAACTCCACTTTGCCACTAATCTAAAGTATCATCACAGATAGCTTTTCCTTCATAGACTACATCTGTGTTGAAGGATCTGAATCACATTTACACTACATTTATTATGGGTTATGCCGACCTTTGGAACTATAGATCCAGAATTATAGATACGATATACTTCTTATTTGAACAGTCTTCCGAGCAGCACATGGACATGTTCAATGCTGTTAAAATTTTAGAATATTGTTGCTTTATTTAGTGGCATTGGAAATAAATTGTAGCAAAAATAAATTTAGAATGCGTAAATGTGCCACTTTTGCACATGTAGATTCTAATGATCCAATTCAAATGTGTTCGTCTGTTCTGTCCTTATTATTGGCACACATATAATTTCATAGATCATTAAAAAGAACGATCAAAATTATTGCTTGTTACAAAGGATACATACATTCACTTTAAGGTACATGTATACGTTTTGATGTAATATATGTTTCCAAATCTGTAAATGGACCGTGCAGTGTTTCCTGTTCAGGAAATATATACAGCATTTCCTATTCAAGAAACAATATACGGTTTCCGATTTAGGAAACATTAAAATGTTTCCTACTGAAGAAACTTTACATGGATTCCTGTTTAGGAAATTTAGGAAATGCCGAGGGTAGTGGATGAGATGAATAAGTGCAATATGGTGTAAGCTCTAGAAATATATGAGGGTAGGGATCGAGTGAGGTTAGGAGACAGAGGTAGGCTTGGTGCCCCTGTGGTGGGAACATGCATGTTCCCGAGGGCAGTGGATGGGTTGAATACGTGTAGTATGGTGCAAGCTTCAGGAATAAATGACGGTAGTGGGACACGAGGCTTAGTTTAGGAGATAGAGGATGGGGCTTAGTGCCCTGTTGTTTGGGACAGGATTTCGAGGGAGATGAATGGGTTGAAAAAAATGCGATATGATGTAAGCTCACGAATATATGAGGCTAGGGGGTCGGGCGAGTTTAGGAGACAGAGGGTGTAGCTTGGTGCCCCGGGGGTGGGGACATATTCTCCCAGGGTAGTGGATGGGTTGAAAACTTGTACTATGGTGTAAGCTTCAGGAATATATGAGGTTAGGGAGTCTGGCGAGTTTAAGAGATAGAGGACAGAGCTCGGTGAATCGGGGGTGGCGACATGCTCTCGATGGCAGTGCATGTGTTGGGTAACCATAAGTGTAGCATGATGTAAGCTCTCGGAATATATAAGTTAGCATTATTAATCAAGTAGAGGATCATGACTCAATTCAAAATGACGGCCATGCGAAGAGAAAAGTGATGTTTTCAGTCTGTTCTCTTCACAATTTAAGCTTTTCTGCGGGGGAAAAATGCACACAACATTACAGATAGTTTATTTACTAATTTATCAAGTAGTATTTGCGAGGATAATTGCTTAATTGAAAACAAATCGAAAAATTTACCGAAAATACCTCCTGAAAAAAATCAGCTCCCCTACCTAGACCAGACCAAATGCCTGAGAAAATCATTGTGTACCATCAATGGAACTAGTGTCATATGGCGGGGTGATAGATACGAATGTCTCGGTAATTAGTGTCCCATTTCATATCTATTTTCTATTGCAACCAAGGACGGACACTTGTCCCCAATGTGGAGAAAAATGTCCTAGCTGTGTTAGAAGATATGGGGCGGACACTCTTAACCACCGGACACTTAGCGGCTCCACACCGGGACGGATCAAGCTGTGTGGATTGCCACATGCAATGCACATGTGATTTTAATTACCTATATATCTTATATGCAAAGCTGTTTTAGGTGTTCCCTCAAAGTATCTACCAATTCCATAAAATGAGCAATTACGCGAAATACTAATACAATTTACATAATTGCTACGCTATGCATTTCTGCATACATGTATAATAATCTCTGTACCTGAGGTTCGTAACACATTCGAATATTTATATCTCATATGTATAGATATATATTATAATCATCGGTATATCATATACGTGTGAATATCGAGTACTGATTCAACATTTTCATGCAGATAGTGAGTGCACATTTAACATGTCTTACCTGTAAATCTCGTACTATCTATCTTTTAGGTATCTGGACATTGTACTCTTGGAACTCAAGCTTCATCCCACCGCTGTTGTTCCTGCCACATGTGTTCTGTCACGAGTGTTCAGTCATGGATGTCTTCAATACACCGTTGTTGGTTGAAGTTTCATGTAACTGTGAATTTACTTTGATGTCTTCTCCCAGTGGACGTAAATATGAAGATGAAGTGACATATAACAGTACAATACAAAAGGTTGACCTGGGGAACTGTAGTGGCTGATGGAAAATGATTCAGAAATACATGCGTTGGAACAATTCATGAATTCCAAGTATAGATATAGCCGAATAGCTTATATTAGTCCATACAGCCGGTAAATACTCGATTAATGTTTTCTCGATATACATATTCAGTGATCATATGTAAAATACACATAATGAGGTCTGATCGGTATATTCGTGTCAGTATAGGCTACATGCTCTACTTGAACATCATAATTTAGCGATACGGATTTGATATTTTTGGAACATCATGATGTCTTGCCGGCATCATTTAAAACTGTTGACGGCTTCTCTCTTGCAGGAAACAAGCTTATGTTTATGTATACTATGATTGTCTTTTTGAATTTGGTGCTAATACTGTTATGTGGAAATGGAATAGGTCTTTGGATTATGGACGCGGATATTCTCTAATGGACGACGGCTGGATTATGAATGACGGACTAGACGCTTGTAATGGAATATGAAATAGGTCTTTGGATTATGGACGCAGATATTCTCTAATGGACGACGGCTGGATTATGAATGACGGACTAGACGCTTGTAATAGAAATTAAACTTGCTACTTGGCCCCCAATGGCAAGTTGGTGGAGAAGGGGCATTAATGATTCAAATCAGGTCGGACAGGGTTACCATGAAACACGAGAATTTTTATTTTATTTTGGGTTAACCTTCCCCAAAATGATGTTCGTCGAATTTATACGTGTTCCAGTAATCCAGATATATACTTATGTTTCATTTTGGGGAAATTTTCCCCAAAACCATTTCTCTCACATCATCGACTGAAGCTTACAGTTAGCTATGGTGTGCAATGTTGTTGGGAGCATAACACTAGATAATCTGAGAATAGGTCATCTGTCAAGAAGTCAAACAATCACGTGCTGGTATACTGATTAGAGTGTACCGGAAGACAGCTTAACTACAATAACTAATTGTTGAACGGATTGTAAAATGTGGTGGATGTTTGCCTAAAACCATTCTCCTGACATTCTACAGCTTACCGTTTTGTTCTTTTCTTATCACAGCACTATAGTGAAGATCACAAGAATTCCAGCGCTGACCTATACGTGAAATTTCATTTTGAGGAATATTTGCTCAAAATGGTTTCTCTCGACAATGTCAGTGCAGCTAATATTTGAACTGTAGTTATATTACATGTTACGTGGAAAACACTTGGATATATATATAGATTTTTGAGAAGGCTGCCACAAAATAACTTTTCACAGCTTTTCTCGAAAGCTTGTATTGTATTACTTGAGCAACCATTTTCATTTTGGGAAAATTTTCCTCAAAATGATTCATACTGCAACAGTCTAATCCGTCATTCCTTATTCACTGGTCGTCCACAGAAGACTTCTCAGCGTCCATAATCCGAGGACCGAATTCTTATAAGAGCATTAGCATTAACACTGGGATAAAAAGTAGCCTTTCATGGATATGCCAGCAGTATATCAGAAACTACATTATGTAGATTTTGCATTGTGGGGAGAGCTCTTCAGCAATGTCTTTCTCACAAAGTACAACTGAAGTGCAGGCTGTAGTTCACATATATGTCAATCTTACATGGAAAGTAGGAAACAGATTTGTTTTATTTTGGGGAAAGTTTCCTCAAATTATCTTTTGGATAGCTTACATTTTGTAGTTTACATGTATTCGAGTATTATATGTAAGACTGACTGATTTCCATTCTCGGAGAAGAATCACCCAGATGAGTTTCCGACACTACATATTTAATGCATTCGGGTGTAATTTCAGTCCAAAGCATGTCAATAAATGTATTTGAATGATGTACCAAAATAGTCCTGTTTTATTTTGGGTTTTCGGGAAACAGTAGAAAAAAAGGACTATCGAGAGAGTCCTTTATTATTTTGGATGCGCTTTTATATAGTAATGACTAGATGGCAATCGATTTACATTTGGTATGGAGGTTACTTGAAATGTTCACAATCCTCTTCCAATTAATCTCCAATTAAGTATATTCATCACAACTTACATCTGTACCCAGCCTAGGGTGACAGCTATAGCAGGTCAATGGTTTACAATCCATACCCAGCCTAGGGTGACAGCTATAGCAGGTCAATGGTTTACAATCCATCCATTTACAGAATCAAGGGCCTCATAGGATCACTGCCCTAAATAAACAAATTATTTCTAGCTCAGTAATGCAAGAGAAATAAATTTATAACATTTAAAATATACTATAAGGGTGGCATGTGCCCGCATCACTACAGAATACATTATACTGTTTACAACAGCTGAGCATGGCAGTCTCATGACCAAACACGGATCACATGATCTATTGACCTGGAAATCCCCTGAATTGATGGGAAAATATTCCAGCCAGTAATGCTAAAAATAGCTCCATGTGTTCAAGGTGATGTGCCAGACTTCAAATCCATACCAAGAGACTCTACAAAGGTAATCTGCCCCTGCCTTACACTATAATGCACCATATTACAGCATTAAAGAATTAGAATAAAACATATTTACCCATAAAAATGTCATCAAACGTCGACAAGGCAAAGCAACTCAACACGCCACACGACACAGTTTTCATCCGAAGCCCTTCCAACAATAAAACAGAAGTGACGTCAACGGACAATCGGGAACCCTCGGAACTCAACTCGCTAAATCCAACCCGACAATACATTTAGTAGGAAGTATCAATGATATGATAAGGCAGTTAAACACCTATGCTAAGCAGAAAATAAATATAAAGTACCAGGGGGATATTACAGTCACACCCGAGAACCATGTGACTACAGTCTTCACGCTGGGCAATCAACTTCGCACACGTTCCATTCAGAGGGCTGCAGATTTACTCGTCTCACAAATATGCCATAAGATGTCACTTGGGCATGGCTTGTTTTTCCACGGGAATTCGATTCCCGTCAGCACTTTCGCAAAATTATTTGCCTGAATCCAACAGATTCCCGTAAAATATTAACAATATCCATAGAAATGATGGCATTGAAATTGCATTCCCATAGAGCTGGATTGCGAGAATCTATTTGGATTCCCGTGAATTTTGATGAAACACAAGGTCTGTTGGGTTTGCGTTTCGCACAATCCCGCCTACAGGTGGTGCCACCTGGTGGCAAAATCTAAATTTGGTTTCCGGGCAATAACTTGAGGACCCCTCTTCAGATCCTTCTCAAAGTTCATATGCCGATACCATGCCATGATATCTCGTTTGGAATTGCGTTTTGCCTGCTTGCAGGTGGTGACATCTGGTGGCAAAGTCTCAATTTTGGTCTCCGGGGAAGATGTTGAGGATGCCTTCAGATTGTGGTCAGATTTAGTTTGCCATGGGATGTCGCTTGGGGTTGCATTTCGGTTACATAATTTTCGTGCTACACCGCGAGGAAACTGTATTACAGCAGCAATCAGTCAGCCATTCTGAGTTGATCTCAAAACCTGGGGAGGCGGAAAGACCCTTCTGCTTCTTAAGCCTGTGAAGTAGCAGTTGCCACCCGCATGTATATCCCCTGAGACCGACAACGCTTATAAATATTGCTATTTCTTAGTTTATTTTACCTGACATAACAATTTACGCGGTAAAATCAGTTATCAAAGAATCCGCACACCGGGCCGCCCATGTTAAACTAACGGTGGTGAAAGTGAAATCGTTACCTCTCCGAGACCAAAATGCAGTGCGATTAACATGTTGTTGTTGTTGTAAATTTGGTACTGTGAAGCCGGATATTGCAGAGGAATAACTAGCACAGCAGATTTGCAGATGTAACTATTTGCAACTAATTAATATCCCTCATTCTTCCGAGAAAATCTTACACTTCTGATTTCTGATAGTAGTAGGAAAATTGGCTAAAACTGCATTTATTTTAGTATTTTTGTTCATTTACTCAGTCACTTACAACTTTTTGCTTTCATTTCGTGGAGGATGCCATTGTGTTTTCGTGCGACCCTGATCTTCCTATCCGTAAATGTTTTTCCGTGAATATAAGGATAACGTATTTATTGGTACAAAAGAAGTATGAGAGGCTTCCGACTTTTAACATGGTGTGAATTTACGCGAACAAAAACGAGTGTAATTTAGCGAAACCGTAGCGAAAACTTGGTTTGAAATCTGACCTGATTTTGCAAGGTCGCCTGACGTCTAGCCGATTTATGATAGAACTATCCTCTTCCCTTGTGAAATACCTTAACATGGGAGCTTCTATACGATATCTCCACATGCAAAATACTCACAGAATGAATGCCACTAGGAATGGACAAATTCATTTTATACAATTCCATTGGCTTAAATTCGTCCGTTGTCAGTCATTTATATCAAGAAGGTCATTGGATACGTAGCTCTCCGCATTTCGGTTGTTGCCCTCACATACGAGGCAATACCGAGAAAGACAGAAGTATAGCTCACAGAACGAAAGAGACTCGAGCTGAAGTGAGCGTAGACGACTCCGTCGAAAAATCAGCTGTCGATCTGTGTACTTAACCCTATCTGGCCTGGGCGATTTGGGGTGTGTCGCAGCCTGGGGGAGGGGGGGGGGCGCCCCCCATATATTTTCTCTACCGCTAAAGCTAGAGCGCTGAAACTAGAGTAGTCAGACAATTTTTAATTCTCACCTGTTCATGATAAGTTGTAGCACTATCTTCTTCCTTAGGCCAACAGCATGTAAATAAAGCACAGTGTCAGTGGCAGGGGGCAAACACACTCAAGAGACAGCACCAGATTTGTCTGAAAAAGTGATAGGATTATAGTCAGTGTGGTGAAGTGATCAAATCTACCTTGAAGTTCAGACCCCATAAACCTGATAGAAAAGAGAATGGTATGGCCCTTTAACTCATGTGAATATCAAGTATATATATCCTAGTTTATTTTGAGACCATTACTGTTTCACAAAGTATCAACATAATACCACTAGGGCCCACTGAACTTACCCTAAAATCACCCTCAAACTGGCTAATGGTTGACACTCTCCAGTCAAAGTTCAGGAAGAAACAGGAAGTGATGTAAGAAGGTGGTGATGAATATTTACAGGATATGAATATGTACAATGTCATCCAGGTTAGGAGGTTTCACAGGGGATGTGTCAAATGTAGAGTGGCTTCTTATATACACACTGAAGATCTGTAAGCAGAGAAATATTGAAACATCTTGTTGAGAAAATATCACTGAGTATAACTTCTGTTGATTTCACAATTTTGTAAGTGACTGATATCGAAGAATAATTTAAAACACAAAATTGTAGACCTCAGGTGAATATATATACTGATTCTTTTATACATTAATTTGACATAATATTATGGTACAGTATGTGAAGTTTAATCCTATCAGGTGACAGATAATATTTAATGTATTTTATTAATAAAATAAGCATGAATTGCAGTTTTTGTCATGGGAACTTTCTTCCACCAATGGTGCCAATCAGTATGCAGTTAGAGTTGAATTATTGATAAATATGGAAGTCAAACATGTGCAGTTTTGAATACCTATTGTGAAGTATGTGCATATAAGGTGGGAATAATTGTGGTGCCATATTACATGTGAGATATTATTCAACATATTTCATAAATGTAGTGATTGTATTAATTTGGAGAATTAAATTGATGGTGCAATTATTAGTCACCAATTTACCTGTTATTAGTGATATGCAACTAATATAAATATTAATTTACCTCACAGCTAATCTAAAATCTCCAGTTCATTTTTGTACCAGTCCTTCTTCAGACAGACAACAGATACACCTTCCTCGTCATCATATTCCACATCAAACATATCGTACTCCACAATATGTCTGACATCATCACGGTATGTTGGCTGCGAGGATGGATCGCTTTTCCTCAAGACTGTCCCGGTGAACCACTTGAATCGTTTATCTACTTTAAACTTCTGACGGATCCTCTTGTTGACTACATCTGGCATTGGTTCCTTACGCTTGGCCCCTCTACATGTTGACTCGGCGCTTGATGTTGCAGCATAATCACACAGTAGCATTTTCCTTGCCTGGTTGATGGAGGATTGTCTGTTTGCTGCTTGTCGAATCTGTGGAGGTGTTTGTAATGGCTGAAGTTGTTTGTTGTGCTCAGTTATGATGAATTTAGATTTTCAGATAGGGTTTCATTGGAGAAATTTGATTTATTGTGGGAGAAGAAGAATTTGGTTCTTGGGACTGTTTTTGGTTTAACCCTATCTGGCCTGGGCTTTTTGGGACCTGTCCAGGCCTGGGGAGGGGCCGAAATGGCCCCCCCTAATTATTTTTCTTATCCCTTGAGCTAGGGAGCTGAAACTTACCACACTATACCCTTCTGTCAGGCTCTACCAGAAAATGTAAAAAAATCCAAGATGGCCGTTTTGATGACGTCACAGTGACGTCATTTTCAAAAACGGCATTTTTTGGTCGATTTTTCGCTCGGATTTTCCGAATTTTTTATTTATGCAATTTCTCCACAAAAACTGAATGATAAATTAGTAAATATTAATGTGATGTGAAATAAAATAGTTTTTGCCCACTTTTCATCGCGGAAAAGCAGAAATTTTGAAGAAATGTGACAAAAACATCACTTTTCTGGTACCCCACGTGGCCGCCATCTTGAATTTACCCATGATCCTCTGCTCAGGGGGTTATGCAAATGGGATGAAAATGACCCCAATATGATAAACTATAAAGTCCCGGAGTTTCAGCACTTCATTTTTCGTCGTTCCGGAGATAGCGCAGAAAGTTTGGTAGGGGGGCCATAATGGCCCCCCCAGGCCAGGTAGGGTTAAGGATGCTTTTGTACAAGTTGATCTGGGCTTTTAAGGCTGTTGTCGTTTCTTTAGGTGTGCTGCATGCATGCAAAAGGTCATCCACGTCCTCGTGTGATTTGCACTGTCCGCCTGTGCTGTAAACTGTGTCAATCACTTTCTGTTTAGAAGTGGCTGCTCGTTGCTCCTTTTGTTGTCTTTCTGTTTCTTTTTTCCTCATTATTTCCATCCTTTTTCTCTTAAGTTCATCCCTCCTCTGCCTCCAAATGCCCTGGAACTGTGTCGACTTATCTCGTGCCAACTGAAATAACTTTGCCTTTAATGTTGGATCTTGTTCAATCAGTCATTGGGCAGTCTTGTTGTAGGCCCACAGCAAAGTCGTTTCCATGTTTTGGATTGTTGCATTGGGTTTAAAATTTCTCAAGTGTTTCAACACAACAAACTGACTCTCTCCAATGGAGTTTGATTTCGGAACTGAAGATGATTCTGCTCTCAGGGTGTCAGTATCTGTCAGCTCCCCTTTTGGTAACTGGTGTTTCATTTGTCTAGTAAAGACGACTAAACTGGCAGTGCTCAGCATTCCCAGGGCTTCCAGTGTGATATCTATATTGGGATCATCATTAGCTGGTAAACATGATGCGAACATACCAGTGTCCAAGGCTGGCATACTGGGGTGAACTTGGTACCCAGGATTGATGATGAGAACTGGCTGGACACACAATGCCTCCAACGATACCTGTATATTTCGCAGGATTGGATTCATATCCAGTATATGAGGTGCTTTATCCTCCAGCAGCACAATCCTGTGCAGAGGGGCAGTAATAAACATGTGAAAGATCGCCACAGCCCTGATCAGAGAAAGGAGTTTGTCGTCTTGCAGATCAGCCTGCACAGCATGAACCAACTGATTCTCATGGTGGGTGAGTTCGAGGAATGCTACCACATCAGCATGGTGATGGACTGTTGCCACAGCATTGTGAGTTAAGATATTGAATCGGTTATGCTTAAAAGGTGTAAAATGTAATTTTCGTGAATTGATGAAGGCCTTGCAATCTTCTGGTATGCCTGTTCCAGGATGACCTAGGGTTGAGACCAGAGCACACACACTTCTATTTGCTTCTGCTGTTAGCGAACAGTCCTGAAGTTGGCCTCTGTTTTCTTTTGTCTTCCTAGAGGAATCTGCCCATCAGATGTTAAAATCGTCTCATATTCTTTCAAAGCTGTTTCCAAGGCCTCACCTATCCCAAGAAGTACGTGTAAGAGGCAAAACCACTGGTTTAGACCTGCCAGTTTTTGTCTTTCGTTGTCTGGAAGATCTTTTTCATCCTTCGTAGGTTCTCCCCAAAATCGACAGTCTCAGATTTTCAAATTCCTCCTTCAATTTCTTGTTTACAATATGCTGGTCCGTCATGAGGTTTTTGAAGCACAGAGCAATTTGACCAGAAATGTCCTCCTTGTCAGTGCCACTCCCAAGAATTTCAGCATAGTCGCCAATCACTGTCTTCAAGTTCCTCATCTGGGCATCGGTGTCCTCGCACTCGGTCTCAAGCATGGCCATGGTCATCGAGCCAGAAGAAATGGGGGCTTGGAATCCCACGTAGTGATGTTGGTGGTCTGTGGTGCCGTCCAGATGCAGAGTATTATTTTGCTCACCTAAAATTGCCCTTCCCACATGAAGTTTTCCCAGAATGTTGGCTTCCATCAGAAACTGCTGGATTGTGCTATAAGCAGGGAGTTTCCCAACCTCGAGCCCAAACACCTGCCAGGCAACTGCTTGAATACAGGCCGGGATGTTTCGAATCCCGACACCAAAACTGTGGAGTGACATACACGTTGCCCTGACAGCATCAGTGAACAATGCCATCTGCTGTTGTAGGCACCTGGTAACTCTCATTTACCAGGTCCTCCATCTCACTGCACAGCTGATGAACTTCTATCTGTTGTTTCTTTGACACACGCTCTGCGTTTTCCACATCTACTAGCTGGGCATTAAAATTGAGTTTCCATTTCTCCGCCTTTTCTATGAAATGAGACAGCTTTTTCTGTAAGTTGTGCTTGTCTTTCTTGAGATCGGTCAGTTTTGTCGACAGTGTGTGTTTTTCCTTCATCAGGTCAGCATTCGTTTTGCTCAGCTGTTCGATTGTCATTGTCTGTAACTGGATTGTGGAATATTTCCTTTTCTCTCTTCTCTCTGAATTACTGACATCCCATCGCTTGATGACTGCCCTCCCATGCTCCATCTCTGCCTTGCACCTCTCATATCGAGCCTGTAAGCCAGCCAAATCTTCATGTAACTGTTCGCATCCTTCTGACTCTGAAGCGAGATCTTCTAACAATTGATATAATTGTTTGTCCAATACATCTAACTCATCAAGTGCTAACTTTCTGTCTTCTAGTGCAGAGTGACGCTGCATCTCCAACCTACAACACTTCTCTGTCAACTTGTCATTGGATTTTTGTAACACTTGGACCTTTTTCCAGGGGTGATACGGGTGATATCTTTGGGCATAAGAATGGTTTCTCCGTAAATTCTACATCAAGGCTGGCTTTCGCTTTGCACCTCTGGGTAACTTTCCCTTCGCCTCAAATATACAATTAACTTCGTAATATATTTTTCTCTCGAACACTTTGTCTGCAGGTGAGACAGTCTCTGATATACCGAGGTTGCATATCCATTTGCAAAAGTTTGTCCAAGAGTAACTGTTTTTAACCATGTAGGTTCTTAGCTCTAATATTACCCCATTGTTCACATGGCGTTGGTTCTCTCCTACCGTCTATTCCCTGGGTGTCTGTAACAGTGAAGCTGTTATACCAGCTGCTGTGTAGTAGGGTCCAATGTTTTGTGGGTCATCTTTTTCTAGCCATGGGACTACATTGTCTGGATGCGCCAAGTTCTTTTTGCGTTTCAGCTGTTCCTTGATACTACTGACTCGAGGAAGAGAAGCAGAACTTATGTTCGGCTTCAACAAGGTAAGTATAGTGGGAAGAGTGTGCTTAATGATTTTACCTGAGGCTTCACAAGCATCAATGATTGCTTTCAACAATCGGAAGCGGAAACTCATGGATGGATCCCAGAAATCTATGGGAATATGAAAGTAAATGGATCCTGGTGAACTTACCTGCTCCTGTCATATCTACCTGTTGTGTGTTATTTACTTGCTAATAATGACTGTGTTTACATAGACAATCGGATAATGTGTTTGAATGTCGGGTTTCGATTGATCCTTAGCAAAATATTACTTAGGTTTCAATGTGTTACGTTCCATCCACTAGAAAGTCAGATTTAGTGTACACAATATAATTACCTGGGAGGGATCCATCGTTTATCAATACAAGCAAGTCATCGTTAGTCCATGTGATGTCACTATTTCCGGATTCCTCCGCCATTGGAAACCATGAAAGAATCTGTGATCAAAATGTGAATAGATAATTAACACGTCACAAAATTTGTCGAGTGGGAAGTGGAAA
>JAVTVY010009085.1:0-49248 GCA_036873755.1 Hanleya hanleyi
GGAGCATTTATAGGGCTTTTCTCCAGTGTGTGTTCTCGTGTGTCTAACAAGGCCAGTATTGTTCGAACATCTATAATCACACAAGGAGCATTTATAGGGCTTTTCTCCAGTGTGTGTTCTCGTGTGTCTAACAAGGCCAGTATTGTTCGAACATCTATAATCACACAAGGAGCATTTATAGGGCTTTTCTCCAGTGTGTGTTCTCGTGTGTCTAACAAGGCCAGTATTGTTCGAACATCTATAATCACACAAGGAGCATTTATAGGGCTTTTCTCCAGTGTGTGTTCTCGTGTGTCTAACAAGGCCAGTATTGTTCGAACATCTATAATCACACAAGGAGCATTTATAGGGCTTTTCTCCAGTGTGTGTTCTCGTGTGTCTAACAAGGCCAGTATTGTTCGAACATCTATAATCACACAAGGAGCATTTATAGGGCTTTTCTCCAGTGTGTGTTCTCGTGTGTCTAACAAGGCCAGTATTGTTCGAACATCTATAATCACACAAGGAGCATTTATAGGGCTTTTCTCCAGTGTGTGTTCTCGTGTGTCTAACAAGGCCAGTATTGTTCGAACATCTATAATCACACAAGGAGCATTTATAGGGCTTTTCTCCAGTGTGTGTTCTCGTGTGTGTAACGAGGTATCTGTTTCTGTTACATCTATGATCACACATTGAACATTGATATGGCTTTTCAGCCGTTCTCATACATGTAGACCCTTCCAAATCTGTGCATCCATCTGTCTGTTCATTCTCCTCCCTCACGATATCCACCAGTGGGATTGTTTGTCGCTGATACAGAGTCAAGGGGTAAGGTTGATTGCTAATATCATGCCTTGTTGACCGGTAATGTGTCTTGGTAAAACTAAGACCTTCCTGAAAGATAATAAATCCCAGCTTGAATGATTAGCAACTGAGAACAAAGCACTTTGTTATATTTAGTGATAATTCAAATATTTCTACCTTATTCTTAGTGTCGTTGAATTCACATGTTAAGTATCATTAACAATTATGATCCAACTTCATGAAAGGGTCATGAGAGAAAAGCGAACAAGTCTATCTGGTTATAGCAATGAATATCTGGGAGGGGTTTGGGTGTTTCAAAGGCACCAAAATGGAACCTAATGCACAAAAGATCAATCGAAAGATCGACTGATTGGTTGAAAACCTGTCACATGATGTCCGTCTTCTGATTTTGAGATAAATAGTAATATTACAATATCATCGTAAATGTAATGACGAAACTTCAATATACCGTCTCTCATTTTTTACATTTATATCAGAAACATCGGGCAACAAATTCGCACAAATATTTGGCATGACGATATTGAGTAAATTGATATGCTAAACAATATAGTTCTATCATGTTCAGAAATGAATTTAAACTGAACACAATAATTCACCCCGTGTTATCGCAAAACATATTCGATACTCATTGCACCTTCATCTGTCATGCAATATGATCTGTATTGACCGCCGTGTACTCACCATCTTCGATATGCCGATGTCCTGGGTTGGTATTTCCACTGATTTCATTGATGCGCAAGGAACAGAATCGTTCAGCTGAATGCTTGGTAGCTCGTTCGGAGTGACTCTCGGTACAGCAAAAGTGTCCTCATATTCAACCAGTTCTTGCTTAACCACTAACAGGATGCTTCGAGTCAAAATAGAATCAGGCTTTGTACATTCTAGCTGATGTATTTGTGATCCAAAAGTCTCCTCCAGATTCGGATGTGCCGCTTTGTCTGTTATCACAGGCGGTGGTTCGTGTTCAACAGTGGACAGTGTTGCCGTGTCCGGACTCTCCGTCAGAGATTCGTGTTTTACAGTGGTCAATGTTGTATTGTCCAGACTTACAGTTGATGTATCGTGTTTCACAGTAGATGATATATGGACAGTCCAATCAGGCTCTGTTTCCATCGTCTTACGAACTGATGTTTCTGATAGAATAGTTCTTAATTTATGTTTCAGTGTCTATTTCAGCTCAAGAATCACATCGAGATAATCGAAGATATTCTGAAATGATAGAAGATAGAGATTGATCAGTATTCCGTGGTTACATGTTCAGTAATAGATCAAGTCTCACATTCTTCGGTCAAGCGGAGTCTATTATCACGGACCTTTCCTAAAATACCACATCAGTCACTGGAGTAAGGTTCACTAGTTCTAAACATTGTACGTCATGTTCATTGGAATACGATACTATTAGTTTTGCATATTCCTGTATTAGAACAAACCGGATTATATACAACCGAATTTCAAATCGCTGTGAGTTGTAGTTCGAGCTCCCTATAACCCTACAGCCACACGATTGATAATATACGATAGATTGTCTGGCTGAGGGCAGAAAGCGCGGGTTTTGCTCGCACACGGGATGGCTCAATGTCATCCTAGTAGTTATAATTATATAAAAATGTTTCCACAGTTCCTATTTAATATCATGGACACCGATAGATCTGCCGAGCCAGTACAGCACCCGATCATTTTACCCGAAGCCAAGGCGGAAGTCGTTCTCCTGGCATGCGCTTTTCGGGGTTTCTTCTTTAACCCGCCTGTCTGTTCGAAATTATCAAATGTGGGGCTGAACGGTTACACAAATAAAGGACTAAGTGATTTGTTGACTTCGAGATATTCAATTTCCAAGTAAATTAACAGTAGCACACTAACAACAACAAATGTGACAGGCACTTGTTCAGCACCTTGCAAGCCGACGTCTATAAGGCTCTGATACAACGGGTCCATAGAATTACCCAAATGTACCCAAATGAACCCAAATGTAAGTTATTTTACCCAAATGAAGGCAATATGTACCCAAATGAAGCTAATATATGCGTAAAAGGGTGTCCTGTCATTCGAAAATATAATAAAATAGGACAGGTGCACTGAATAATGCCAAAAATTTACGATCAGATGACCCTTTTGACATGTTTGACGGAGAGAACCCAGCTTGAGAACTGGCTGACAGCTACCAAGCAAAGTCCTACTCTATCCCCTTACAACTTGTTCAATTAGACGAAATGAGATTAACAAGGAAAATTGTACAATAACATTTATTGAATATAGATATAGCACTTGGTTATATTTGCTCATAATGTCACAATTTACTCCATTTACTCAGAAGGTGTCGACAATGGCTTAATCATATTGTTCTCTGTTCAACCATTTAATCTTCTGTGAAGCAGATTAAAGTTGTTGGAAGCCCCACTCCGAGCCTTGATTAAATTTGCTCATAATGCCACAATTTACTAAACAGGTGTCTACAATCGCTCAATCATACTCTTCACTCCTCAACCATTTAATCCTCTTTGAAGTTTCAAGGTAATCAGGTGTGAAGTTTACCCATTAAAACTGAAGCTCATACCGGAATAAATTATTTCTTTCTTCAAAAATACAGTGCGTGTAAACATCTTGAACATGAACTAATGTGAAATTAAAATAAAACATTGAGTGGATGGGCCGCGAAATCCATATAGGAAGCGACCCTTAAACTACAATTTCAATCGATCAGAATTATTATGCTCATACCAGAATCATTCTTTGAATCAGACCTTTTATAAAAATAATGGCAAAAGAAATAGATTCGAGCGACCGGGCTCGTTGCGGTTTTGCTTGGGAGGCTGGGTTTTGTCAGAGTTCTCACCCTTGAAAGCGATCTCTGACTAATAGTTTCATTTCATCGGTAGGTTCATTTTGGCGAAATTTTGGCATAATTCAGTACATCTGGCCTATTTTATTATATTTTCGGATGACAGGGCTCTTTACACGCACATACTTGCTTCATTTATTGGGTATATATTGCCTTTGTTTGGGTACATATTGCCTTCATTTGGGTAAAATGACTTACATTTCGGTTCATTTGGGTAATTCTACGGACCGGATACAACTGATTGTGGAAATTCGGATTACAAGAAAAGTAAACGACTCATAAATCCGTTGTGGCTCACAATTCTACAGAAATAAAGTGAAAAATGACGCGCGCGTTAAACACAACGTGGTAACTAAATAAAGGATCTGCTACGGTACGTACTTCGGGTGAACACGGACTCGATTAATGTACAAGACAAACGTCTCTCTAACACAGGGGCGGCGGAACCGGGGCCCAGCCAGCCCCCCCCCCCCCAATATTCAGAGAGAGGGGGGGGAGGGGCAAGGACCACTTTGGCCCCCCCCAATAATTTCGCTTAACCACTTGGTCTCCATAATAATTTCGCTCAGCACTAAAGCCTATGCATGTGCAGAGGTATTTGGAAACGGGTATTTGAATTTACAATACCATGGTGTAGCGTTTCTTGTTCTCCTGTGTAGGCCTAATGGTCTCAAACTTGCGACCTATAGCTACTCTACAGAATGCGTTATCGTCAAACTGAGAATTATTCTCGAACTAATGTATAGTCTACCTTCTGGTGATCCCGTGCAAGTAGTATAAATATCGACGATATCTGTTGATGTGAAAGTTCATGAAGGAGTCCTGTGTGTGGATGTGGTTAAATTCTGTACGCTACTACTGTTCTACTTGTATCTTCCATTTGACATGATAAGGAGATATGATAAGGCGGCATTTTGGCCTGTGCGTGGTGCGGTTGAAACCGAAAAAATGTCCTAAAAATAAATGACTTTTGATGTAACGGCAAGAGAGCATGATATGTGAAAGTTCTAGCTCGATTGCATGATCATTATAGTATGAAATTGAAATCCGCAGCATATGCTACTTCGTGAAAAACTTGTAGGTGTGTTGTAACGACTGCCGCGATAATTTTAATCCCTGTTAGGTTAACTTTATTGCATGTATTGAACCTCGTGTTGAAACCTTCAGGATTCCTGCATCGCAAATACATTCAATTAAATGCAATGTTGAAAATATACCAACACCTGTCCAGTGTTTGTCCTATCTAGCTTCAGCGGGAATCCCCGGCCGTGTTCCTCAACTTAATATTCCGTATAGTAAGATGGCCGCCTCTCCCGCTTGCCGATAAAGAATCATGGTGGCGGGCATTGTAGTTGATGGCACCCACAATTTTTCATCCGATTCGAATTTAAATAATGAAAAGTATCATCGATGGCTTCTTCTCTTGCTGGGGTCCCGGTGTAAAAAATAGCAACGGGACACATTTGATGCAGAAAAGACGAAATATTTATCTACTGTCACTGAAATAGGAAACGCACAAGACGATGTTGAATCAGTTGGACTCTGCATCGATGTTCAGCCTTGTTGATTATAAATTTTTTAGCGTTTCGGAAGAGGTAAAAATAGGAAAACTCGCTGTGAATTATCACCCCTAATAGGCCTCGGAAATGCTCTAAAATGCGTTAAATGGACGCTAAAATATCAAATGTCCCCTCCCGGTCCAACTCCCGGTTTGGCCCCCCAAATATTTAACTCCTTCCGCCGCCCCTGTAACATTAATTTTTTCCCCATCGACATTCCTTACTTTTATCCAGACATTCCTTACTTTTATCCTTCTTGAGTATATAATATCTGGTTTGGGATCATTTACAGGAAGAAAAACCTCACACGATACGTCAATGGTGAACCATCGCTATAACCAGTATCGGTTCAGTTTATTTCCCATAGGTGATGCACATAGTTCACAAAACCTATTCACACTATCCACCATTTGCAAACATGTTTTACCCGTTCTCTTCTCGTTTTCGTGTGTATAACAAGACCACAGCTATCCCCACACCCCTAGCAACACATTGAGCATGCAGAGGCCCACGGTTTTTCTCCAGTCTGTTCTGAAATATGGAGCTAGGCCATCCTCTTTAATTCAAACATAATAGAGTGGTTCTTTCTCATTTCGTAGTAGGATTGTTTTATATTTCTTTTTTCTGTCTCTCCTGTGACTTACCATACGCTGAATAAGCTAGGACACAGCTACATGTACATATATCATTAGATCCATAATAACACAGTGAACATACGGACGCTGTTTCTCTCATTTTGTTTTCTTTCTTTTGGAAATGCCGCGTGAGTCATTCGATTATTTCAAAGACATTACCGCACAATGAACATGAATTCATGTGGCTATATTCTGTTGAGGGCGTCTCTCCCCAGTGGAGATTGGGGTACATTGGGACATTTTTCACCTTTTTGCAAAAATCTCCTCTATTATTTTCCCGTAGAGTAGCCTTCTATGCTCTAATTATAACTAGTGTTTAGTATGACATAATCAAGCAAACAATTCTGAAATATCTGCAATTTTTTATCCAGAATTACATTTTAAAAAGTGAAAAAAGGGTCCCAGTTTGCCCCAAGTTTGGGGATCACTGGGACACTCACTGGGGTGAAGTAGGCAATAACCAAAATTCATTTTAAATCAAGTATACACTGTTATATTTCATATGAGTTTATACGATTCAACGGCGATGGCTAAGTTACTTGATATTTTAGACCCCTGCATTACATAGTAGCAGTAGTATAAATACCCTCAACTGTACTATGTAGATCATTAGCTTTGAAAAAATTGGAAGTATCTCCAACGAAACGTCAACTTCACAGCAATAAAGAAGTTGTTATCCATAGAATAGCCTTGTGTTATATACGCCGACTTCTAAATGCCTATCAAAGAAAAAAAACAGAAATTGACTTAGGCTGTTCAAAAAACAGTTTTATTGCCGCTAATTTTTTACCACTGATAGCTTCTACTTATGAGCACCCCCAAAACACCCCAGCCCCCAGCCTACGGGCCCGGTGTATTGTTTGACATCAGTAGCTTAATTTGGTGTTTCTATACTTAACGAGTACGCCTGATTCATTCCCATCGACTAAAATTACGCACAAAATAATTGTAAATATGACTTTTTTTTCTTTTTTCATTTTTCTTCTTTCAATATCTTTAACATGTCGGGGTTGATAAGTGGGTGGATTTTCATTACCCTAGTCCAAGCAATTGGGGAGAAATCGCCAAAGACTGACAAGGGATCGACGAATTTGATTAATCAGATTTTCAGGTATAAGTCCCCTTCAACTTCGAGAAAATCAAATGGCCAAGTAAATTAATTGTGGCACCTTGCAAGCCGTCTTCTTAACGGCTCTTACAAACATCATAAACGACTTACAATTCCGTTGTGGCACACAATTTTACACAGAATAAAAAAGAGAAGAAAATGACGCGCGCGTTAAACACAACCTAGTCATGAAATATGGGACCTGTTACGGTACTTCAGGTGAACACGGACTAGATTAATGTACAAGAGAAACATCTCAATAACATTATGAATGTCTAACTTGGGTAATGTTACGAATAAAGGGCGAGCATTCAGAGTGTGAACTTTCAGAAATCGTTTGACCAAGCATGAGTCGTACTTTGTCCTCGGTTCTATGAACCATCAAACATTCGGCCTGACAGTGAAGTGAAATTATTTATTAATAAATATATGCGAGTTAAATGTTGTAGAACGGCCAAATATTTGTTTTTTTTAAATATTATTTATTGGGATGAAGTTTCATGACCCCGTGGTCGCTCTCACTTGTGGTCACCCTTTAATGGTGATGGCCCAGGTCGTCACCCTTTCAGGGTGAAGATCATCACCCCTTTATGGTGATAACCTAAATATTTGCCCTCATTGCTGATCAACCTTTTAAGGCGATAAACATCACCCTTTTAAGCTGATGGTGGATAAGGGTGATGGCTCTAACTCAACACATTTGTGAGTGATGTTGCCATCACCACCTTTGGGTGATAAGTATCACCTTTTTCTGGCTCTGTAGCCAGACAATCTCTCAGAAATTATCCGTCATCTGGCGTGAAGGGTAATAGGAATCTCGGACCACTCAATGAAGAACTGCCCTCCCCTATCTACTATTTACCGGGATGAGGTCGCTCGGCCCCGTGGATGCTCCCATTTTGCGTGTTTTTTTCTGTATGGCAGAGAACACGGGTAAGTTGATGCGATTGGTCGGCAGTTAGCGGTCACGTCAGCAAACACGAGTAAGTTGATGTGATGCATAGTCGTCTTCGTTTTTCAAACTGAAAGACGGTTCCATGGTGGGTGTACGCCATCGCATTTACTCCCCCTGATAATACTTTTCTATTGATATCGTATGGTATATTTGAATATCCCCGCGGGGGCAAGGCATGTGAAATCCATTATCCAGTACAAATGAAATCTGACAGAACTTTCTACACAATATGAAATCTCTAAATGATTAACCCAGCTTGCATTGGTAAGTGTATTTCTCTGACAATTTTCGTGATCGCCACCGTTATAAGTCGTTGTGGCACAAATTACAAGTTGAAATGTAGCAATTCACCAAAATAATCCTAGGCAAAGAGAGGGAGCCCCCTATCACACTCCCCTATGAAGCCCCCCCCCCCACACTCTTCCTCCCCGCAGTTCAGGCTTAAAACTCTGGCATCATGTACCATGAATTCTCATTAACAGAGGTTTCAATGCATGCATATGTACAGTACATGTAGTTTCTCTCTATGCTCCCCCAATTTTCAAATTGTAATAACTGTATCAGCAATGATCTGTTTCACCTACTATATCGTCTATATTTGAACAAATACAGTATTATATCGACAGATATGTGTACTTTGACCGAATAACCTGGTAAAGATTTGGTCTAAAACTCGTCACGTGACATCAGCATTATAATAAGCGAAAAATGTACTTTGACCCACGTAGCCTACCATACGAATAAACAACACCGTCACTGCCATTGTTTAGTATTCGAAATCCTATTTCGAATCATTCTCGAAATGTACAGTATGTGATAACAGGCAAATGGCGACAACTTCATAGACTTTAGACCGGTGACCTAAACATATGAACCAATCTCCAATAGGCTTCTGTGACCAGATGCACGTGTGATATCAGTTTGGTATGTGAAGGTCTAGTCGTTCTCGGGGTATGAAATATTCAGACAGATAGACGGCCGTACCTTATGACGACACTACTTAGATCGCCATATCGAAGACAGTTTTGGCAGAGGGGTAAAAGCTAATCATGCCCGTTTTACAAATTAAGTACCGTAACTACATCTACCTGTAATACTAGATTTATAACTTTTTAGCTATTAAAAGACGGCTATACCAGCAAACGCTTCCACTCAGTTTCTCCAATTTGGGGATAAATATCGCATGCTAATCGCAAAATACGAGAGTAGCGTGCAAGATTTTTGGCGTTACGTTACGTTTATTCCGCTTAACACGGGGCTAGGGGTCGTATGAACCAATGTACTTCAATATTCTCATGGTGCTCAGTAGTATACAACCGGCAAGATGAAGCGAATTAAACCCGGATGTAGAGGTCATTTGAGGAGGGAATGAGGAGGAGAGGTCACTGCGCATGCGCAGACCTTGGTGTGACGTCATAAGTGTGGATGTGCGCATGCGTGAGTGGATGTGAGTGGAGGTGGGTACAAGATGACGGCTATTTACCTTCCACCACACCACGACACAGTCCGCCATCTTGTACCCACCTCCACACACACCGGTGTCAGTCAGTGCACTGTGTGTGGAGGTGGGTTCAAAATGGCGGACTGTGTCGTGGTGTGGTGGGAGGTAAGTAGCCGCCATCTTGTACCCACCTCCACTCACATATGTCAGTCAGTGCACTGTGAGTGGAGGTGGGTACAAGATGGCGACTATTTACCTCCCACCACACCACGACACAGTCCGCCATTTTGAACCCACCTCCACACACAGTGCACTGACTGACATATGTGAGTGGAGGTGGGTACAAGATGGCGGCTACTTACCTCCCACCACACAACCACAGTTCGGGTAATTATCAGGACTTGATATTCTAGTCTAGCAATGCTATAATTTTATTTTTATCCTATTATTAGTCAGATGAAAATCAAGATAAGATGTCCCACTTTATTATTCGACTATAATCATTTTATTATTCGACTATAATTGAAGTGATGTCGGCATTGCACTGACTGACACCGGTGTGGAGGTGGGTACAAGATGGCGGCATGTGAGTATCCGCCATTTTGTATCCAAACCAGTGCACTGACTGACACCGGTGTGGAGGTGATACAAGATGGCGGCCTGTGTGGTTGTGTGGTGGGAGGTGAGTATCCGCCATTTTGTATCCAAACCAGTGCACTGACTGACACCGGTGTAGAGGTGGATACAAAATGGCGGATACTCACATGCCGCCATCTTGTACCACCTCCACACCGGTGTCAGTCAGTGCAATGCCGACATCACTTCAATTATAGTCGAATAATAAAATGGGACATCTTATCTTGATTTTCATCTGACTAATAATAGGATAAAAATAAAATTATAGCATTGCTAGACTAGAATATCAAGTCCTGACACATACATGCATGTAGATGCTGCTCAATGTGTGGGCGGTAGGTTTCAAAATGGCGGCCTGTTGTTGTCCACCATTTTGAAACCCACCTCCCACAGTTACAAATGGCGGCCTGTTGGTGTCCACCATTTTGAAACCCACCTACCACAGTGTTTCAAAATGGCGGCCTGTTGTTGTCCACCATTTTGAAACCCACCTACCACAGTGTTTCAAAATGGCGGCCTGTTGTTGTCCACCATTTTGAAACCCACTTCCCACTACACATGTATAAAAAAACGTATAAAAGGAGTCGATTTTTAGGGATAGGGGTGTATTCAATCTGCCTTACCTGACCTGCCTGCCTGCCTCCCTGCCTGCCTGCTTCCCTGCCAGTCATCCAGCCAGCTTGCCTATCCGCTTGTATGAGACGAAAAGCATGAGACGTGGAGAAGATTTCCCCTTGGACCCAGCAGCACCTCCGGTTGAAGTCTTGCCTGAAGACGAGCGTGTGAGAGCATCAGCACCTCCGGTTGAAGTCTTGCCTGAAGACGAGCGTGTCAGTGCCATTTTGAAAATGACACATCATCCTATCCGTGCTCCTGTAATACTCCCTCCGTGGTTGCTTCATCGACACGGCCTGTATTCATTAACAGCAGGGGCAAAGGGGCCCTACAAAGGCCGGAAATGTCTGTTTCGGTGTTTGGCCGTACATCTGGATGAGTGTAACCCCACGGGTTGTGAGACAGTGGCCGATGGCTATTGGGAGGAGTATTTAGAGCAGCAAGACATTGATCCGCGGCACTTCCGTGGAGTGCCGTTTAAGAATTTGGACGACGTAGAAACACTGTTCGATATTAATATCTTTGTTTATCGATTACGATGCGAACAGGGGGGTACATTTGTGGTTGAAATGGTTCGGCGATCCACAGAACGGTATGCTGATACCATGAAAGTCAATGTGTTCGACGACAATGGCGTGAGTCATTTTTCCCTCATTACCAATATGAGCCAGTACGCGCAGTCTTTCAGTTGTGCCCAATGCCATCGGGTGTTTAAAAAGTCTTACAACTTACATTGCCACGAGAAAATCTGACAACAGTGTCAAGCGAGTATATCATAATGCACCTACTATTTTCAATGATGAATTCAAACAAGTCTTGTTGACGAACTATTGAGAACAAGTGTTGAAAAAACATTTACCATACACATTTATTGATCTTGAGAGCGTATAATTGTATTAAAAAATTCAGTTTTTTGACTGTTAATTGTATTAAAAAATTCAATACTCATATATAATTGTATTAAATTCAATACCCTTGTGAATACGTTCATTCTGTGTTAAATGCTTCACTTTGATACCTTATTCGTTCCCATGGGTCATTAGGGGTTTCCCTAGCTCCACAACGTCTATTTCCATACCCTTCGGCCACCGCGCATGCGCAGAATGCCGATAGTTCAATCCCACACCCAGCCCATTAGATCCCCCTTCACATAAGCTTCAATTTGATACCTCACTCGACCCCATGGGTCCATTTAAAAAAAAAAATTATCGGATAGGGTGATAATTTACACCCTTTTTTTCATTAAATTTCGAGGTGGGTTCAAGATGGCGGCCTGTGTGGTGGTGTGGTGGGAGGTGAGTATCCGCCATTTTGAACCCACCTCCACTCACCAGTGCAAGGTCTGTGTGGTGGTGTGGTGGGAGGTGAGTATCCGCCATTTTGGACCCACCTCCACACCGGTGTCAGTCAGTGCACTGGTTTGGATACAAAATGGCGGATACTCACATGCCGCCATCTTGTACCCACCTTCACACCGGTGTCAGTCAGTGCAATGCCGACATCACTTCAATTATAGTCGAATAATAAAATGGGACATCTTATCTTGATTTTCATCTCACTAATAATAAAAAAATAGTCCGTTATGGGTCGGACAATTAATGGGGGAAGAGAACAAAATTCTGTGTTTTTAATAGAGAGATTAGTTCTCATAAGAACTGTTTGATATCGGCCAGGGGTTGTGTATATTTTTCGTAATGCATTGCTAATAAATGGGAGACTGGGGGTGTATGCTTTTGAAATTCATGTGCCAAGTTAGAAGCTCCTCTTTCGAAGGATGAATTGGTTCTGAAAAGAACGTTTATTATTTGGTAACCCTGTTTTTATTCAGGACGTTCTGAAAAGAACGTTTATTATTTGTTTTCCCTGTTTTTATTCAGGGGGGAGTGGCCTACTTCCCATCTGACTTACCGAGAAATACCGGTAAGGATTTACCTCCGGGGTGAGGGGGAGTCCATTGGTAAATAAAGCAGCGGCGACAGTAGGTGGAGGGGCCTCATACACCGTTTGTACCTCTCTCTCTTCTTGGGGCGCTGTTGCCGGAGCAAGGGTGCTGTACATTGTTTCCCCCCTTTGGTTCTCTATATGAAAAATTTCACCCGGTATCTCCTTTCCCTTCGCTTTCCTTGTTCTCTTCCCTATGGGCTTGATGGTTGTTGTCATTTTGTTCTGCTTGGTAGACATGTTGTTAGTATCTTGAAAAAGGTTTGGAATAATGGTGGCCTTTGAAATCTAGGCCGGGCTATATATGTACTTCGCGCGGACGTCTGCGACGCCATCTACCCTGTAAATTTTTCCGAAGAATTTGTGTGTGTTTCTTTCTGAATTATAAACGACTGTCATTTTTCAATCATGGTCAGCCCCGTAGAATTTTTTAGTTCCAATTAAACTCAGATAAATCAGGGACTCGTATTAAAAATTTCAGCCTTCTAGCCCTTGACTACGCCATGATTTTATAATTTTTAGCGAGTTTTCGAGGCGTACTGTTCAAGTCCGAAAATACGGAAAACCCGGTACATTAAAAATAAATTAATTTTCTGGATTAAAAATATAGGAAGTCTATCACTTATCACTCTATACGAGTGCCCTGAAAATTCCAGCCCGTTTCTTTCAAGAGAACTGTAGAAAATGAAGAAAACATAGCCTTCGTTTACGGCGAGAAAACACAATCTACGCAGTTACCGCTTGAATATTGATGTCAAACAGAGTTGCGTTTGCCCGGATAATAACGTCGTTCAAACCACAGTGCCATCTATACGCTTTGGTGCAAGGGAGACAACTCTGATGCTCAATAATGGATTCCGCTTAAAATAGGCCGGCCGGGTATTCTGTGAATAACCAATACATCGGGGTTTGGCTCTCTCACAGCCCTATAGAATGTTCAGGTAATTATCAGGACTTGATATTCTAGTCTAGCAATGCTATAATTTTATTTTTATCCTGTTATTAGTCCAGACTATTAATTTATGCACTCGGGGAGCGTCTACAAAAATAATTGCAGTGTTAAATTAATTATTTTTCCCAGGGTATGCGTATTTTTTATTTTATAATTTTACAATGAAAATTTAGCAAGAATCGATCTATATAAATTTTTGTCGGGCTAGTATTTTTGTCATTCATCATTATGGCATCGCCGGGTAAGAAACTCGCGTTCTTTCAAGTGACGTCTAAGGTGATTCTTATCGTGTACGAGCATGAATTGCACCTTATCGAGGAGCATCCTGAAGAAGTGAAATTAACTTTAAGCCTTGCCGGGTGGACGCTATTGACTCGGATGTTACAGGGCAAAGAACCCGAAGTCGATTTTATGCATGTTGGCGTCGGTGTGTACCTACGGAGTGGCCGAGAAGATTCGTTTTTTCCCCGGTTAGAACAGTGTGGAGGTAGCGCAATTGTACTTTGGCCGGCGTTATGGCAGGCCCTGAAAGCTATTATTACGGAAGTGCATGATCTACTATACCCTGAATCGAATTCCATCGTTACCCGTACGCTGACCCCTGATTGTACCTTATTAATATATCCAGGACGCGTCGATCTTATTGATGATGATTCGCGATGTTGGTGCACGGCAGAACCGGCGCGTGTGTCTTTAACCTGGGAAGGCTGGAATACCTTGAAACGTGTGTTATTCGGTCAACTCGATGGAGATAGTATACATCTGTGTCAGGACGTCTATATTTTTCGGGGACCTTATTTTGCCCGATTGATCTGTCTCAAGCGAGGCGGATTTACGCTGGATCTCGATTTATGGACGGCTTTGCAACGAATAGTGCCCGTGGTGGATAAAGTTCCCGCGCCACAGGAGCCGCCTCTCACAGAATAGGGCCTGACCCTATAAATACCAGGGATGAGACGGAGTGTGTGTTATTCGCCGTTCGACATTTAGCCATGTCACTACGCGCTATTCTGCCTCTGACACCCAGTGTAAGGTTATACATTTATCAAGATAAAGTGACGCTGGTGAAAGACCATCAAGCTATTTACTGGACGCCCGCTGAAATGCTATCGAATCCGGTGACACTACAGCGTGATGGGTGGACTAAGTTTAAACGGGTATTGAGCGGAGAGTTGGACGGAGACGTCATCCACCTGGACAATGCCATGTACGTATATTCCGTACCGCCCGGCCACATACGTCTGGGGCGGTACCCAGAGCCTACGTGAAGTATCAGCCTCACTTCCTCTGTGTGGTCAGCCTTGGAGAAAATAGTGCCTATTGTAGACCAGTTATTTACACCGGACGATCGATCACCCGACCAATTAGCGTGCGTTCGTGCTAGGGAAGACGCGCTGAGTGACCCTGATGAAAAAAAAATTCTGATGATGAGCAACATACTAGAGAATGCACGGAGGCTAAAGTGACAGTATAGGTCCTGACCCTATAAATACAGGGGATGAGACAGAGTGTGTATCATTCTCGACATTGAGAGCAAGCATGTCACTACGAGCTATCCTCCCCCTTACACCTTACCAGGTGGGATTATACGTTTATCAAGATTATGTCACCCTAGTGGAAGATGGTGGCGCGGATTACTGGGCACCCGCTGAGACTTTATCCAATACGGTGACACTACAGCGTGATGGATGGACTAAGTTTAAACGAGTGTTGAGCGGTGAATTGGACGGACATCTCATCCACATGGACAATGCCATATACGTATACCGTACTAGCCTCTACCCATATGTGGGTCGCTACCAAGACCATGCGCGAAGTATGCTCTTAACTCCTATTGTCGACCAGTTATTTACACCGGACGATCGAACACCCGACCAGTTAGCATGGGCTCGTGCTATGGAAGACGCGTTCGCTGAACCGCATGAAAAACTACAGCATGATACTACAGCCGCCGAGGAAAATCCTATATCTAGAGAATGCCCAGAGGCTAGAGTGTCAGTATCACCCGATGAAGAGAACCACACACACACACATGACAATCCAGAACGATGAAGAGAAATAAGAAGACCGTGATACGGCGGTCGGGAAAAAAGGAGAAGTCTACAGTCATTAACAAGGTGTTAACCGATTTATATTACAATCCGACGAGTCCAGCTGCCTATAGCGCTGTGGGGGCGCTAGCTCGAGCGGCCCATTCTCAAGGCATTAGTCGAGCTGAAGTTCGAGACTGGTTAAAAACCCAGGACACCTATAGTCTACATCGAGCTGCCCGACGTCATTTTCGCCGTAACCGGGTGATCGTCGGCGGGATAGACGCGCAATGGCAGGCGGATTTAGTGGACATGAGTCGATTTGCACCTCAGAATGATGGACATCGGTACATATTGACCTGTATTGATATTCTATCCAAGTATGCCTGGATCCTATCCATTCGTACCAAAACAGGAGAGAATCTCATAGCCGCGTTTCAGCAGATTTTCAAGACGGGGCGCAAACCTCTGTATTTGCAAACCGATGAAGGCACAGAATTTCTCAACCGACCCTTTCAAGCCTTTCTTAAGAAAAAGAAGGTATTTTTCTTTCATACGTACAACGAGACGAAAGCTTCGGTAGTGGAACGCTTTAATCGGACCTTCAAAGGACGCATGTACAAGTATTTTACTGCCCAAAACACTCGACGCTACATCGATGTACTCCCTCAACTGGTTCAAGGCTACAATCGCGCCTATCATCGCAGTATCCAGCGAGCGCCTCGTGAGGTGACAGAACGCAACGAACATCAAGTGCGTGCTACGCTGTACTCAGAAGACAGTCCACCCCTGACGGCACCCCGGTACAAACGTGGAGATGTAGTGCGGATCAGTAAAGTGAAAGGCCAATTTGAGAAAAGTTATTTGCCGAACTGGAGTGACGAACACTTTGTCATCGTTCGCCATAAACCTCGACAGCCCCACGTCTATCAACTGGAAGATTTACAAGGTGAGAGACTGCAAGGCACGTTTTACGAAGCAGAATTACAACCCATAGTGAAAACATCGAAAGACTACTACACGGTGGAAAAGATTTTGAAAACGGAGCGTCGACGGGGGATTCCCTATCATTTCGTCAAATGGCAAGGCTGGCCTCGTTCCTTTAATTCCTGGGTGTCCGGCCGTGACATGAAACGTCTATAAATGCTAACGCCTATCACTCCCGCCTTCAGTATAGGAATGTACCATGGATAGTACACGTCTACCCTTATTGTTACGATCTCCAAAAGCACAAGTCGGTACTGTGGTGTGTCTAGTAGTGGTTCTGGGTACGTTATTTACCGGTGTGTTCTACGATTTGTCGTACGTGATATCCTGTTTCAACACCCTGCGTTCTCCATCATCCACCATCACCACGACCACACTGCCTACACCAGCCAAGACGTCAAGGGTCCACCACGTATCAACCCAGACACCTACGTTTCCAGCCCAGACGCCGTCTACTCCAGCCACCACTAAGTTACCCTTTACCCGCTACATCCAGCCATCCACGACGACCACCACCACTCTACGTGATCTTCCGTTATCTCTGAGAAGCGATCCTTTCACCTCACCACCACCCTCTAGTACCACCACGACACCGCCGCTAAACATATTTGCAGTGGATCCCCGTGAATCACTACGTTTACCCCGACAACGGTATCCCTTCGAGTACGATCCCCGGCGGTATCCCCGACAACTGGGGTGGGCTTCTAAACGTCGAGCGCAAATCACCCAATAAAGAAACGATGGACCCACGATGGCAGCATCCATTCACGTGCCTCATCGCTGGACCGACAGGGTCGGGAAAAACACACTTTGTTCAACGTCTCATCCAACATGGGTCAGCCCTGATTTCACCCCCTCTAGCGCGCATCCTGTGGTGTTATGGCGCTTGGCAGCCCGCGTATGAGGCACTGGCCCGTGTCCCCGGACTCACCTTAGTGGTAGGCTTACCGCCTGAAAATACACCCCAAGACACCTTAGTGGTGGTCGACGATCTCATGACGGAAACGGATAGTCGAATCACCCGTCTCTTTACCAAAGGCAGCCATCATCGTCGATTGAGCATTATCTACATCGTACAGAATCTCTTCAGTAAAAACAAAGAGCACCGGAACATTAGTTTGAATGCTCAGTATGTGGTGTTATTCAAAAACCCCAGAGACGCTTCCCAAATTACCCACCTGGCTCAACAGATGTACCCTAAAAACACGGCCTTTGTACGAGAAGCCTTTGAAGATGCGACCCAACCTGCTCACGGGTATCTCCTCATCGACTTGAAACAAGACACGCCCTCCCCCCTGCGATTGCGTACCCTGATTTTTCCCGGCGAGATACAGACGGTGTACACTCCCAAATGAGCGAAAAGATGAAGATAAAAGAAGAAGACAACGTACTCGAGCCCTCATTCCTCATCATGTCTGCACGCGTACGCAAGCACGCCCCCGCTTTGCGCGTATTACGCAGCGCGCCCCCGGAAGTGGGCCGGGCCCTGGTGCGCGGCGCGGATCCGGACTTGGTACGGTGTTTGTGTGAAGTCGCCCATAATGTATTAAAAGGCAATGTTCCACTCAGTCCTCTGCAGAAAGGGAAATTGCAACGGCACAAGGCGGGTCTCCGAACGTTGGTCAAGAAAACGGGCAGTGTCAAGAAAAAGAAACAGGTGTTACAGCGAGGTGGATTTCTCGGCGCACTCCTCGCTCCCTTAGCCGCTACTGTACTGGGCCCGTTACTCGGGTCCATCTTGGGAGGACGCTAAAAACATGGAACATACGAAAAAAATGATGCTGGTCGAACCTCGACTGTTACAGAGTTTGCAATCCCCCTATCCCGTCCCGGCCACAGTGCAACAACTCCAGTCTCTGGATGAAGAGATGGATAGTATACTCCAACGTCGACTACCCGATCACGAGAAAATTCAACTCTACCATCATACGCTGAACCAGTACCAGACGTTTATGGATCAATATAGAGGAAGGAGTACACAACCACTACCTACCACCACCACGCCCACTACATCCCCACCACCACGCCCACTACATCCCCACCACCACCACCGTCATCCTCGGCCTCACCTGAGCTGGAGCAGGAAGTGTTGGCCAGTGTGCCTAAAGCCTACAAGACCAAGGCCCGTTTATTGTTGGATCGGGTGAAACAGAATGCCGATATGGATTGGAATGCGGAAGGAAACCTACTGATTCGCAACCAAGTGGTGCCGGGGTCTCATATCACGGATTTAATCAACGATATGGTGCGTTCTCGCAAACACTCTAATCCACCGGGCTGGGAAGCCTTTGCTCAGGGGTTAAAAGACACGCACACCCCTCAAGAATTGGTAGGAAATCGTGAACGCTGGAAGTGGATGCAAGCCCCCTCTCGACGTCTCCCCACTACCCGGGAACGTAGTGAATGGCAACCGCACACGCCACCCAAAACACCCGCACGGCGGCCACCTACTTCGTCACCTCTTTGGATGCAAGCTCCCTCTCGACTTCCCCCTATCTGGGAACGTGGTGAATGGCAACCGCACACGCCGACCAAAACACCCGCACGGCGGGTACCTACTTCGTCACCCCTTTTACCACGCCATCCCCTGCAAAGCCCCAGAGCTAAGTCACCGCGACGATCACAACGCCGAGGTCAGGCGCCCAAGGCGTGGGAACCCTACTAAGGACACCCTACTAATAACCCCTATAAAAACCCGGAGTAGAAGCCAGAACAACTCAGTCGTTGTCGTCATGTTTTACCTGACGTTGCCCAGTAATAGCTCATTCGACGTGTTTCCTGACAACACCTTGACCAAGTATGTCACGCAATTACCCCAACCATTACATTTACCGGGACGCTGGGAATGTGGACTGGTGGATATTCAATACCCTTATTCATGGTACAACGTACAAGACGGAGAAGTATGGTACGAAGTGACCTACGAAGATAAAGTCTACAAACTCATTCTCTCCCAAGGCCAATACGATACGCCGCAGACGTTCATACAGGGTCTGAATGGCTTGATGGAGTACAAGGCCCTAAAGTTCAGCACGGGTGATGCAACACGCCTGATATCCTTGAACATCAAGAGAGAGATAATGTTCGATGTCAATGTACACAACGACAGGAGCTCTATCATGGTGACCGCTAACGCGAATGTGAAACTCAGTCCTACACTACAGCAAATGTTAAGGATGCCTCACTCCGTCTACAAGGGGGCCACCATTGTCAACGGGGATTATTTGATGGATATCAAAGTAGGTATGTACGCACTGTACGTCTACTCGGACGCCGTGGACAGCCATATTGTGGGTGATGTGAACACACCTCTGTTACGGGTGGTGCCCATTACCAAGACGTATGGCGAACAAGCCACCGAGAGTTTCAACCATATCATGTACCTGCCCGTACGACATACCGATATCAACACGATCACACACAAGCTCGCTCTCCTCACTTCGAATAATGTACGTGCCTTACCAGTGCCATACGCCCAGCTATGCCGACTACTACGAGAAACAAACGGGGGGGGGGGGAACTTGCCCGTGTTTAGCGGGGCACGCATGCAACGCGGTCACGGATTGGGGAACATCCTGGGCAGCATTGTGAAAACGTTTTTACCCATGGTGACACGGGGTGTGAAAGCGGTGGGAAAACAAGCGGTACGCAGTGGATTGCGCGTGGCCGGTGATGTGATGGAAGGCACAGCACCCCGACAAGCCTTGAAACGCCGGGCTAAAGAAGCGGGCAGCGTCTTGATCGCCAAAGCCCTTAAAAGACAAAGACCCACACTCCCCAGATTCATTCAACGTCCAACACACCGACGACGCACACCCCAGAGGAGAAGGACTACGCCCCAGAAGAAGAATAAGAAGAGAAGTCATAGTAGGAGAGACATCTTCGCATAATGGCATTCATTCACTCCGAGTCGTGTCCGTCTACCAACAGTGAATTGGATTTGTGGACTATTCCACCTACCCAAACCAGTATAGCCGAAGGACGTTGGGTAGAACATCGACCCCTGGCTAGCCTGACGGGGATGGGCCCCGTGGAATTTTCCATTGAAAACAAAGATACGGCCTACCTGGATTTAGCCCACACCTACTTGTACGTGAAAGCCAAAATAACGAAAATGGATGGAACGGACATAGAGGCCGATAAAGTAGTAGGCCCGGTGAATCTTTGGCTGCACTCTTTGTTCCAACAGGTGGATATAGGTCTGAACGATAAACTCATCAGTACGTCCTCCAATACGTACCCGTACCGAGCCTACATGGAAACGCTGTTGTCGTACGGTATTGATGCCAAAGAATCACACTTACAAGCTGAGCTGTACTTCAGGGATAGACCCGGATACCTGGAAAACATAACCGGTGGCAATGCTGGGTTCGAGTCACGCAAAAGACTGGCAGCCCAAAGCAAGTCCATCGATATGATGGGACGACTGCACGCCGATCTGTTCATGCAAGATCGCTACATGATGAACGGTGTAGCCATCAAGATCAAGTTGATCCGGTCCTTACCCAAGTTCGCCTTAATGGCCGGTGGAGAGGGCGATATCGATTACCAGATCGTCATTGAAGATGCAGCCCTGTTTGTCCGTACGGTAGATTTGCAACAGGGCGTGTTGCTGGGTCACATGGAAGCCTTAGCGAAAAAACCAGCCCTATACCCCATCCGACGCGTACAGACCAAGGTGTTCTCTGTGCCATCAGGTACGATGATGGCCAATCGTGAAAATTTATTTCTAGGGGATCTGCCTAAACGTCTTACCCTGGCGTGTGTGACCAACGCCGCATTCAATGGAAATTGGGCTGAGAATCCGTTCAAATTTCAACATTTCAACATTAACTTTGTGGCACTGCACGTGGCCGGCCATCAAATTCCAGCCCGTCCATTACAACCGGACTTTACTAAAGGAAACTATGTGCGGACCTACCTGAACCTGTTTACAGCCACAGGACAAAACAACCAGGACGAAGGCAATACCATCAGTCGAGACGACTTTATGAAGGGGTACACATTGTTCGCCTTTGACCTCACCCCCACCTTGGAACACGATCATCAACTGGCTTTGCTGAAGAAAGGAAACCTACGGTTGGAACTGCGTTTCTCCACCCCTCTAACCAACACCATTAACGTGATTTGCTACGCCGAGTTTGATAACGTCATCAGTGTGGATCACCAAAGAAACGTGCTGTGTGACTTCGCCAGCTAAGATGGATACAGAGCAGCTGATGAGCATACTCCAGCGAGATCCCAAGATCCCCTTTCGAGGTGTGTTTCCACGCAATGTGTTTCCCACCCACTCCACCACCCCCGCAGCCTACATCCTGAATACAGACACGAGGAGTCGACCCGGTGAACATTGGATAGCTGTGTACGTGGACACCCAAGGCCAAGGCGAATACTTTGATTCCTACGGACTTGCACCCCTCCATGCCGATTTGGTGAAATTCATGGACGTCTTCACGACAGAGTGGCGTTGGAATACGCAAAGATTACAAGGCCCCTTGAGTAGTGTGTGCGGACAGTACTGTGTGTTTTATCTCACTCACCGGAGTAGAGGACATTCTATGCCTACCATTGTACATATGTTTGATGATTATTGTCAAGCCGAGGACCGTGATGTCCTCGTCTATGACTGGACGGCCTCTCGTTTTAATGTGCATGCTCCATTTCTCTGGTTAACTGCGCGCAGGCCACTTGTTTATTGTTATTGTTATGACGTTGTTGTTCTGACGTTCTGTTGAATAAATTGATGAAAAAACACAATGATGGGTTTTGACTTTCTCTTTTTATTTAAGTCAACAAGCAAGGATTAGACTATACAAATAGAATACAGGGTAGAAAATAGTAGGGGTATGTACACATAGAATAGTAGTGGTATATACAAAAAAAAGTTCTGCCAGGAGTAGGATTCGAACCTACGACAGCAATTGCTGACCAGCACTTAGGACTGGCGCCTTAGACCACTCGGCCATCCTGACTTTTTACAGTTTTATAACTCGTGTATCAACAGTTATAGTTCCACATTTGTTTTTTACAAGTCCAAGTAAGTGGTGCTCACACCGTCGGCCAACACTTTTCGTTTGGGATAAAAGAAAGTAAAGGCGTCTCGTTTCTGGATGTAGGTGCGCATCTGGTGGTCCACCACCCGGAATCCTCTGTTGGTCCCAGTGGCACTGGCTTGGCTCTGGAGGACGTTCAGGTAGAGGGCCTTGTCGATGGCAGGGTCACGTCGGTTGACGCCTTTACAACTAAACTTGTTGTTTCCATCACCGCCGTAACAATAGTACGTCTTGGACGACAGGGCGATCATGGCATCTCCACTCCACTCTAGTTTAAACAGGCCCGGTGTCCGCTTGTCGTAGGTGTAGTGGTCGCGTCGGGGTAGCCACTGGTCCCGTTCCTCTTCATACTGGGCCCGTAACTCGGGTTTCACCAGTGACTCCCAATCTGCATTAGAGACGGCCATGTAGGCCGAATCTGTATCCATTTTCATGAGTTGCCAGTCCGAGGGGTTAAAATAGACACCCATAAAATCATAGAGAAACTGCAGCATCCTCAGCTTGGCCACCTGATAGACCATACACCCAATCTGCAGGGGTAAATTGTACCGGATAGTCTTCTTGGCTGAAGTGACTTCATAGGTGTCGTCATCGATGACGTCCACGGACCGAAACAGAGGAGAATTCACTTTTTTGCGGGCTTGGGTAGTCGTGCAAATGTTCACGTTGACGTGCTTATCCTGGTTCGTAACTGTTTTTCCATAATAACCATTGCCAGTGAGCTTCCAAGATTCAGCGATCATGGCCTGATTCGGGTATTCATCACCTGACGACGGGCCGACGTCACGAGGTCGGCATTCTCCGCAAAACAAGCCTCAGGTACGTACTGTATCACTTGATATATTTGAGTAATTTCCAAACCGTGGTTCATGTACCACTGCAGTAAGGGGGTGCCCAGCAAGATTTTCTCGCCCCACATACTTCCAATCAACATGCGGCGAGGTTGAGGCAAACACTCGTGTTGCTCCGCATAGGCGCCCATGGTCTCTCCAATGTCAGCCCGACCCACCAGCGTGTTCTTGAAGATAGGCGGACACTGGGCGAAGAGGGGCTTGAGAGTGTCGGGAACATGCACATCACATTCTACAAAGCCGTAGAGCTGTCCCGAACGAATGGCGTCCAACATCTGGGGCAGACTCAGCAGTCGCCGACGACTCAAGGGGTACTCACGTTCTTTTAGGAACCGTTGTAAATGGGGCAGGGCCTGGCACATCGTGTGAAATTCACACTCCCACATCTCAATCAGATGGTATCCTCGCTCTTTGACATAATCTCCGTTGGTCACTACTTCGCCGCGTAATTCTTGCGGTGTTTTTCCACGTCGCTCATTGAAGCGGCCAGCGCTGAAATGACATTCGTGGCCGTGCCAGTAACAGCCATAAAACTGGAAGACGGTCGGTGTTCCTTGTACAAGGGCAAACCCATCGACGGGGAGTCGGCGATCTCCTATCCGCTTCTCTGTGGCGTTGGTCTGGTGACGAATATAAATTCCCCGTCGATAGGCTTCCCAGTCCAACCACTGGTCGGCGAGATGTTTGTAAGGTGACCGTTGCGGTGTAAAATGCCGTCCTTCCGCTAACCCACGTGTATAATGACCACTGGGCATGGGTTGGGCGAGCGACCACAGGTACAAGGCATTCGCGTCAAACCCAATGATTTTGGCACACGGTTTTCCACTAGGGAGAGTAGTGACGCCCTTCTCGTGGTAGCGGTGGAAAATAAGACTCGGGCCACCCACAATGTTTTCTTTTAGATAATCATGCATATCCTTGTCCTTTTGTTGAATGAGTGAAAAGTAGGTAGAACAGTCTTGAAAGAGATGGCGAAGCGCCAGACCCGGTAAACTCAGGCACTCTTTAAAGATGTCCACGTGCATTTGGCGACAAAAGAGTTGCACCATTTTCTCGGCCGCTTCCAGGAAAGGAACCACATCTAGGTTGTTATACCACACCAGGAAATCTCGCAACGTCTGCATATGTTCATCGTTCCATACTTGTTGGAGTTCCATGTAGGTGGCCTCTGGCAGAGCTTCTCCTTTCAGGTCATTGTAAAACGCTTCCCGGGGTGGCAACTGGGTGTCTTCCAAGCGGTCCAGACTCGTCATATAGGTGTACGGAAAGTAACCTTTGGTTTGTGCACAGTTATAGGCCTTGACCCACTGATCATAGCTACAATTAGGAGCTAAATAGTTCCGTACATCCAGGAAATGCAGTGATGTGGTAGTGAGGGCCATATGATTATTGATCTTCTTGATCACCGACTTGAGGGTATCGGACTGGGCCAAGTAAGGGTAGAGAAATTCCTTCACCATGTTCAAGTCGTATCGCCCCGAATTGAAGCCGAGCACCGGTAACTGGCCTAGATATTGTAGGAACCGTAACTTCAATTTCTCCGCATACGGTTTAGGTAGAGGAACATCCTGCGACTGCAGGGGCTGCGACTGCAGGGGCTGCGACTGCAGGGGCTCGGACTCGGACTCGGACTCGGACTCTTCATTGTCGCTGAACGATACATCGGGTATAGGAATGCGTTCGGCCAGCTGGTCGAGTACGTCCTGGAACTTGTCGACCAACAATGCCGTACTGGCCGCACTGACTTGCTCTAAATACTTCATCATGCGGGTGATCAACTCATGGGAGTCCCCCGTGGACACGAAACACACCGGAGCAGCGTCATAGCCGGGTACGTTGCTGGAAATACTGACACTCAGAGGAATATGGCGCTGCGTCCACTGCGTTTTCGCTGAAAACAGGTCCATGGGCTCCAACAGGGCCTCGAAATCATAACACGCCCGGTAGGGAAAATAACGGTCCTCTTCCGGTATGATGATACCCTCATCGGCTAGTTCCTGGAAAATAGTAGGCGTATTATGATACACTCCACCCGGATATACGCGCTTGACACTGTTGTCACAGATTTTCTCGTGGGAATGTAAGGCGTGGGAACGGTAAAACACCCGATGGCATTGGGCACAACTGTAGGACTGAGCGTACAGACTCATATCGTAGATCAGGGAAAAATGACTCACGCCATTGTCGTCGAACACATTGACTTTCATCGTAGCAGCATACCGTTCTGAAGACCGATGCACCAATTCAGCCACAAATGTGTCGTCATCCTCCCGTAGTAAACGATACACAAAGATATTGACGTTGAACAGGGACTCCACGACATCCAAATGCTTGAAGGGGACACCTCGGAAGTGTCGCGCGTCCATATCTTGTGCCTCTAGATACTGTTCCCAATACCTATCGCTCACTCGGTCACAACACCGGGGGTCACACTCATCCAGATGCACGGCCAAACATCGAAACAGACATTTCCGGTCTTTGTAGGGTCCCTTCGACCCTGTTGTTAATGCATACAGGCCGTGTCGATGAAGCAACCACGGAGGAAGTAGTACAGGAGCACCGATAGGATGATGTCTCATTTTCGTGACGAAAAATGTGACGTTAGTCACCATTTCCACAAGCCATTGGGTATTGGGGCGTTGCAACCGAGCCCATTCCAATGGATCCAACGTAGTCAATTGGTCGAGGAGTGGCTCCAGAGAAATAGCATCCGTCACCGTGAACGGCTGATCAAACAAATAGGTATTATTACTGGGATAATAATACCGCAGCTGGTCCGTGTTTTTGTGCCGTAAGATATACCCAAATGTCACATTCAATTTGAAGGCAGTACGCTGATCTTGGAAAATGTTCTCGGCGTAAGTAGGAAGAAGCGTGAGGTCCTCCAAGCGAAAATTGTACAAATCCAAAAGACGTCGGTCACGGTGATAACAATGGCGTATGGTAGCCCAGTGACGTTGATAAATCACCCTCACACGCTCGTCTTCAGGCAAGACTTCAACCGGAGGTGCTGCTGGGTCAAAGGGAAAATCTTCTCCACGTCTCATGCTTTTCGTCTCATACAAGCAGATATGGCAGGCAGACAGGCAGGCAGGCAGGTCAGGTAAGTCAGATTGAATGCACCCCTACCCTAAAAATGCACTCCTTTTATACGTAAAATGATGGTGGTGGAGGTGGGTACAAATGGTGGATACTCACCTCCCACCACCCTTAAAACCAAGCCGCCATCTTGTACCCACCTCCACCACACCGGTGTCAGTCAGTGCACTGGTGTGGAGGTGGGTACAAAATGGCGGATACTCACCTCCCACCACACCACCACAACAGGCCGCCATCTTGTACCCACCTCCACCACACCGGTGTCAATCAGTGCACTGTGTAGTGGAGGTGGGTACAAAATGGCGGACTGTGTCGTGGTGTGGTGGGAGGTAAATAGCCGCCATCTTGTACCCACCTCCACTCACATCCACTCACGCATGCGCACATCCATTGATGAAGAAGGTGGGTACAAAATGGCGGATACATCCAAGCCGCCATCTTGTACCCACCTCCACCACACCGGTGTCAGTCAGTGCACTGGTGTGGAGGTGGGTACAAAATGGCGGATACTCACCTCCCACCACACCACCACAACAGGCCGCCATCTTGTACCCACCTCCACTCACATCCACTCACGCATGCGCACATCCATTGATGAAGAAGGTGGGTACAAAATGGCGGATACATCCAAGCCGCCATCTTGTACCCACCTCCACACACAGTGCACTGACTGACATATGTGAGTGGAGGTGGGTACAAGATGGCGGCTACTTACCTCCCACCACACCACAAATGGCATCAGGACTTGATATTCTAGTCTAGCAATGCTATAATTTTATTTTTATCCTATTATTAGTCAGATGAATTGTTCAAAATGGCGGACTGTGTCGTGGTGTGGTGGGAGGTAAGTAGCCGCCATCTTGTACCCACCTCCACTCACATATGTCAGTCAGTGCACTGTGTGTGGAGGTGGGTACAAGATGGCGGCTACTTACCTCCCACCACACCACGACACAGTCCGCCATTTTGAACAATTCATCTGACTAATAATAGGATAAAAATAAAATTATAGCATTGCTAGACTAGAATATCAAGTCCTGATAATTACCCGAACTGTGGTTGTGTGGTGGGAGGTGAGTACAAAGGTGTGGAGGTGGGTACAAGATGGCGGCATGTGAGTATCCGCCATTTTGTATCCAAACCAGTGCACTGACTGACACCGGTGTGGAGGTGGGTACAAGATGGCGGCATGTGAGTATCCGCCATTTTGTATCCACCTCTACACCGGTGTCAGTCAGTGCACTGGTTTGGATACAAAATGGCGGATACTCACCTCCCACCACACAACCACACAGGCCGCCATCTTGTACCACCTCCACACCGGTGTCAGTCAGTGCACTGGTTTGGATACAAAATGGCGGATACTCACATGCCGCCATCTTGTACCCACCTCCACACCGGTGTCAGTCAGTGCAATGCCGACATCACTTCAATTATAGTCGAATAATAAAATGATTATAGTCGAATAATAAAATGGGACATCTTATCTTGATTTTCATCTGACTAATAATAGGATAAAAATAAAATTATAGCATTGCTAGACTAGAATATCAAGTCCTGATAATTACCCGAACTGTGGTTGTGTGGTGGGAGGTAAGTAGCCGCCATCTTGTACCCACCTCCACTCACATATGTCAGTCAGTGCACTGTGTGTGGAGGTGGGTTCAAAATGGCGGACTGTGTCGTGGTGTGGTGGGAGGTAAATAGCCGCCATCTTGTACCCACCTCCACTCACAGTGCACTGACTGACATATGTGAGTGGAGGTGGGTACAAGATGGCGGCTACTTACCTCCCACCACACCACGACACAGTCCGCCATTTTGAACCCACCTCCACACACAGTGCACTGACTGACACCGGTGTGTGTGGAGGTGGGTACAAGATGGCGGACTGTGTCGTGGTGTGGTGGAAGGTAAATAGCCGCCATCTTGTACCCACCTCCACTCACATCCACTCACGCATGCGCACATCCACACTTATGACGTCACACCAAGGTCTGCGCATGCGCAGTGACCTCTCCTCCTCATTCCCTCCTCAAATGACCTCTACATCCGGGTTTAATTCGCTTCATCTTGCCGGTTGTATACTACTGTGCTCAAATGAACAGACACAATCAAAGCGTGACTGAGATACATCATTCTCTTGATGACGACTTTACAACGAATATATTGGATTAAGAATACTAATGAGCGATACGGATTTGATAATTTTGGAACATCATGATGTCTTGCCGGCATCATTGAAAAATGTTGACCGCTCAGTAGGTCTGAAGGAAAGCCTATGGCGGTCATATCCAGTGACCTCGAAGTTACAAATAGCGAATCAATCAAGGCAAAGTTCACAATGGGCCGGTTGACTCACGATCGAAGTCGAGACCAACCGACCGTCAACGAAAGTTCGGGAAATTTGAATGTAGCCACATACCATTCTAGGCAATGTACTAATGATAAAGTGGGTTCTTATCAGTGAGATTTCGATCCAAATAACAGCGACCGTGTTAATTATTTGAAGCGACTAATAAACTAACTGTTGTAATTAGTTTATGCATCCTATTAAATACAACAACAATACAATTAGTTAACCACGAGTCTATTCATTATATCCCAGAAACTAAAGTATTTATGACAGGTAAAGGGAGACAACTCATATGGATTCGTTTCGCAGTTGATTGTGAAAAAAATAGTTGACCAGTTTCTCTGGTTTTCACACAAATATATCAATCAGAGGATGTCATATAGGTCGGGTAGTTTAGCACTGTTACAGAGAGATTAATTTGTGCACGTTAACCTACTGGGTCATATTTTAATCGGACTCAGAGCATCCATACCCTTTTCGCCAGTGTTCTCTCATATGTGAAGATAGCTCACGTTTTGTCTACATCAATAACCACAAGCTGAGTAGCCTATGTATACAGCTTTTATCCAATGGGTGGTGCCCTGAAAAGTAAATGTTATCGGCACAGCTATAATCAAACTTGGATCGTTCACACGGCTCTGCTTCACGTGTGTCCCACAAAGTCATTGTTTTTGATACGTCTATAATCACACATGGTTCATTCACACGGCGTTTCACAAGCTTTTCCTCTCATATGTGAAGATCACTTTTGTGACTATATGTATACTCGCAAAATGAGTTTGTATACGACTTTTGTCCAGCGTATATTCTCTAATTTTAATAAGGTTAGTGTTCTGGTTACATTTAAAATCACCAATTCAGGGTCCATTCCTGTTATCCCAGTTAGCTAAGATTCATAAGAGTCTCCCTTCCCTCAACGCAACGCCCTCGAACATCTCCATGGCGCACTTGTTATTACCTTTGCGCCCTATTGAGCCTTCATTAACTTGAGAAAATGGGCCGCCATGGATAAAAATACAGAAATGGCGGACTAAATGGTCATTCGTCTGTTAAAAATTGATCACAGACGTTAAAATTTTCCCTATGGTGCCTCAAAATCACCTGAAATCGAGGGTCAATAAGATGGGCACTTCCGTCATAATAGACCCCTTGTATACAGGGGGACCGCACTGCGGTGGTCTAATGGTTAGAGCGTCGGCCTCGTAAGCGGTAGGTACTGGGTTCGATCCCAGGCCGGGTCATACCTAAGACTTGAAAAATGGAACTTGTTGCTCCCTCGCTTACGCTCAGCATTAAGAGGATAGAACAAGGACTGGTTCGCTCGGTGTCAGTATAATGTGACTGAGTGGGGTGTCATGTCTGCCTACGGCATGATATTTCAGTGCGACAGCACTATAAAATGGCAGCATTAGATCTGCTCTGTTACAAGTAGGTACCCCTGCCCCTCCCCCTCCCCTCCCTTCCCTTCCCCGTCGTGATATAGCTGAAAAAATGTTGAAAGCGACGTTAAACCCTATTCACTCACTCACTTGTATACAGGGGATGATAATCACAATACCGATTATCGTATTTTTGTTAATGGCGGCCTTTTTTCTCGAGTTAATGTTACCACCAGGAAAATGTATTGTCGTCGGCATAGCGTTGAGGGAAGGGAGACGCCATCAATCTTAGCTAATCCCCAGTGTGTGTTCTCATATCTTTCATCAAGTTTCTGCTATAATCACCCATGGATCATTCATAAATAAGCCTTTTCGCCAATGTGTGTTATTATGTGTGCACCAAGTCGGCTCCTTTTAGTACCTCTATGATCACACATTAAGCATCTATACAGCTTTTTTCCAGTATGTGTTTTCATGGGTTTAACAAGGTTACTATTTCTGGTACATCTATAATCTTACAACGAGAATCAATACCGCTTTTCCCCATTGTGTGTTCTCGGATGTCCAGCAAGGTCACTTTTGTTGGAACATCCATAATCACACTTGGAGCATTTGTGCGGCTTTTCTCCAGTGTGTGTTCTCGTGTGTTTAACAAGGTCACTGTTATTGATACACCTATAATCACACACTGAACATTCGTACGGCTTTTTTCCAGTGTGTGTTCTCATATGTTTGACAAGGTGACTGCTGTTGATACTTCTATGATCACACACTGAACATTCATAAGGCTTTTCTCCAGTGTGTGTTCTCCAGTGTCTAGCAAGGGTACTATTGTCGGAACATCTATAATCACACATGGAGCTTTTTTCCAGTGTGTGTTCTCATATGTTTGACAAGGTGACTGCTGTTGATACATCTATAATCACACACTGAACATCCATAAGGCTTTTCTCCAGTGTGTGTTCTCATACGTTCGACAAGGTGACTGCTGCTGATACATCTATAATCACACATCGAGCATTTATACGGCTTTTCTCCAGTGTGTGTTCTCATATGTTTGACAAGGTAACTGCTGCTGGTACATCTATAATCACACACTGAACATCCATAAGGCTTTTCTCCAGTGTGTGTTCTCATATGTTTGACAAGGTGACTGCTGTTGGGCTCGGACCACTATTAAATTTACATTGACGGCCATGTTAACGAAACTGCACCTGGCTGATTTATTAATTATTTTTGGACTTCCATCTCCCGGCAGTTTGTAGTTCCATTCAAGTCCTGCATCGCCATCTACTTCTTGGCGGGGGTCGCCCATCAAAATTTCGAACCAGAGCGTCCTGTTGGCAAGCACTGTACTTCCGGCGAATAACTTACCTCCAAAAAGCAGAGTCTACGCACCTGCATATAGTGCCTCAGACTGGCATGAATTATGCAGTGAATTCAAAATAAAAGTCACAACTCAAAAGGGCACTTGTCATGCTTAATGTTGGCCATGCAAGCCCTTGTCTCATTATCAAAAGGAAGCTGGGGAAAAAATCAGCACAAAAACTTGTCCTCTATGGCAGAGGTTATTTAGAGGGGTTAACGGCTAGGGACTTTTTTTAGTGGTCCGAGCCCTACTAGACACATTAAATTCAACCAATCCAAATGACATTTGGGAGGCATGTGACCTGTCCACTTACCATTTCATGTTAGCCTATCTGAGCTACTTCCATCAAATATGTCTCGGAATATGAACCATTAACTACATCTACCCCCATCTTTCTTCACAATACACATGTATTCACTATAGTGTGAGGTGCCTTATGGCATTGCCTAAACCAAGAAAACTCCTGTCACTGAGGAGCTGATCAGTCTCAAAATGGATTCTGCATACATCTGTGAATCCTATACCTAAATAGAAATATCCCTAAACTGTTTCTGGATTTTTCAATAAATTTTTAAAAAGATGCAAAAAAATTCAGATTTTGGGGATTTTTATGGTAAATATGATATTTCAGTGGAAAAACTAAAAATGTGTACCTGTCAAATTCTGGTCTGTATGAAAGGGGGACATCTAATACACAAATAAATGCCAGGCAGTGGCAAAAATAATAAATAGCAAGACCCTGATGTCACTACTGCATACCATAATACACATAATCATGTGTATCCATTAGGGTGATACGTGCAATACATTACTGTGATCAGCCTATGATGAAAGGTGTCAGATCAATTGACACACACTTTTGTCATAGAGACAGATAGTATATAAACTTTACCAATTACATGGCTATCTCATCACATCTCTAAAACATCACCAGATCAGCATGCGAAACTCGAAGAAACGGAAGCGAGTTAAGAAAGGAAAGCGAGGGAGCTTGGTCACCCGGTTCAAATTGGGTCATAAATTACTTCCCCAAAAAGTCTGCCATGCACAGGAGACACCCTCAACTTCAGGCATCATAAAAAACTCTGAAGAGGTGGAAACAACTAAACAGAATGAGCCAAAATCAGCATGGCACCCCAGGTATGACAGAGAGGAATTCAGCAAAGTCACCAGAGTTGGTTATGATGGATGAGGAAGGAAGGTCTGGGAAGGCAAAACTATTACATCCGAAGGAGTCGAAGAAGCCGGATTTAGCAGAAAAGTATGCAAAAGGCTCCAGCAGAGCAGGGGAGGATAGGTCTGAGACTGTTGCATGCTGGGAAACTGCAAGATATGTGAAATAAGGCAAAACAGGACCACGCCACCATTACACCTACCTGCCCACTTCCACAATTTGCCGTCAGTGAGGTGAAAAGAGGATTATGCTGGAAACAAACTTATGCAGGGGACATAACTGAAATAGTACAAAGACTACCTAAGGTGTTGGAGTGAGTGAGTGAGTTAGTGAATAGGGTTTAACGTCGCTTTCAACATTAAGGTGTTGGATGCAACAATTGACTGTTATAATGGAAACTGTGGAAGTTGTAGAAGGCATGCTATAGTTTGTGGTGGAGGGGTTAATACTAGTTGGTGGAAGAAATCTAGAAGTCTGAGTGCAAACAACATCAAGTGGTTAAATTTGGATGACAATGACAGAATACTGGTGCGAAAAATATTGAATATGAAATTGCATGCAGCAGCCAGCCCTTGAAACCAAATTTCAAACACATGTAAGTCAGAAGGAACAAACAGGGCATTCTGTGCCTCAGTGTCAAAAATATGAACTTTCCTACCAATGCGGCAGCGAGAGCTGGAACCACAGTCTTAAGACTGAATCTCGGTGAAGGAACATCACAGCATAAGAAACTTGAAGCACTCCCTGCACCCCTAGAAACTCAGCTCATCTGCCTGCAAAAACCTACAACAAAACAAAAGCAATGCGATTATGAAAGATCATATAAACAGAGGCCAGAGGTTAAAAGAAGAAAAATCTACCATAAAGCAATTAAACTTAAATACTATATAAAAGCTAAGAAAGCTAACCGATGCGGATAAGGCAAAAGAAAGAAGAGAAGGCTACAAGAAAAGACACATGCCTGACTTTGAGAAAGACCACATTATAAAGAACAAGAGTTGTCTCCCCTGATGTGTTGGACGACTCACCTGTTAATGCGTGAATTCAGGTGTGCCCCTGAACAAACAATTTGGATACTGTTTACCCAAAAATACATAGCCTGAACATTTCTCCATGGCCCTACACCTCTGTCTCTGATTATTAACAAAACTGACTTCTGCACTCAGGTGTGCAATATTGTGACAACTTGACTGATGACATAAGTGGCTTATGTCACTGGTGAATTCTTCTAAATTTATATTATGATGCAGAATAAATTTCAAACGATGAACGTGAATTATTCTCCATGTTTTCTTTCCAAAAGGCTGGATATTAATCACTCCATAATGGGGTGGCTGCTTCTTCTGCACCCCAGTCCACAGTCAACATGCTCCATTCGAGCCTAATTGGCTATTATAATTAATTTTTTCGAAATATTTTGCTCTTCATGTGGTATACAACTCCGCCATCTTTATCACTAAACTATGAAATTGACATCAGTGAGAGATTGACATCCAGCCTCCTTGTATGACTTACCTGAACCGGTGACATATGTATTCTGTGTTTACGCTTTTAGGGCTCGGACCACTATTAAATTTACATTGACGGCCATGTTAACGAAACTGCACCTGGCTGATTTATTAATTATTTTTGGACTTCCATCTCCCGGCAGTTTGTAGTTCCATTCAAGTCCTGCATCGCCATCTACTTCTTGGCGGGGGTCGCCCATCAAAATTTCGAACCAGAGCGTCCTGTTGGCAAGCACTGTACTTCCGGCGAATAACTTACCTCCAAAAAGCAGAGTCTACGCACATGCATATAGTGCCTCAGACTGGCATGAATTATGCAGTGAATTCAAAATAAAAGTCACAACTCAAAAGGGCACTTGTCATGCTTAATGTTGGCCATGCAAGCCCTTGTCTCATTATCAAAAGGAAGCTGGGGAAAAAATCAGCACAAAAACTTGTCCTCTATGGCAGAGGTTATTTAGAGGGGTTAACGGCTAGGGACTTTTTTTTAGTGGTCCGAGCCCTGTTGATACATCTATAATCACACACTGAACATCCATAAGGCTTTTCTCCAGTGTGTATTCTCATATGTTCGACAAGGTAACTGCTGTTGGTACATCTATAGTCACACACTGAACATCCATACGGCTTTTCTCCCGTGTGTGTTCTCGTGTGTTTAACAAGGTGGCTGCTTCTGTTACATCTATAATCACACATTGAACATATATATGCCTTTCCATCATTGTTCGTTCTCATATGTGTAGCCCTCTCAGTTGTTGTGCGTCCATCTGTCTGTTCATTCTCCTCCATCACCACATTTCCCATTGGGATTGTTTGTCGCTGATACAGAGTCACGGGGTAAGGGTGATTGTTTATATCGTGCCGTGTTGACGGGTAATGTGTCTCGGTAAAACTAAGACTTTCCTGAAAGATAATAAACCCCAATTTGAATGATTAACAACTGAGCATATAGCCTATTCATAGATTCAGTGATATCGAAATATTTTTTACATTATTCTTAGCATCACAGAAATCTGATGTTTGATACTATAAACAATTATGATCCCTATTTCATGTGAGGGTGACGAGACAAAGGAGAAGAACAGCCTGTCTGGGTATAGCAATGAATATCCGGGAGGTCTTTGGATGATTCAGAGGCGCTAAAAATGGAACCAAATGCATGAAAGATCGATCGAAAGATTGACTGATTGGTTAAAAACCTGTCACATGATGTTTCACTTCTGATGTTGAGATAACTAGTAATATTACAATTATCAAGGTAAATGTAATAAAGGAACATCAATATACCACCTGTTATTATTTACATTTCTATCAATTAGTAAAAAATCTTTGGCATGACGATATTGAGTAAATTGATATGCCGAAGAGTATAGTTCTATCATGCTCAGAAATGAATTTAAACTGAACGCAATAATTCACTCCGTGTTATCACAAACATACTCGATAATCCTTGCCCCTTCCTCTGTCACGCAATTCGAAATTGATGGACTGCCGTGTACTCAACGTCTTCGATGTGCCGATGACCTGGGTTGATATTTCCCCTAATTTCATTGATGCGCAAGGAACAGAATCGTTCAACTGAATGCTCGGTAGCTCGTTCGGAGTGACTACCGGTACAGCAAGAGTGTCCCCATATTCAACCAGTTCTCGCTTAACCCCTGATAGCACGATTCGGGTCAATACAGAATCAGGCGTTGTATATTCTAGCCGATGTAGTTGTGATCCCGACGCCTTCTCCAGATTCGGAGATCTGTGATTTACAGTCGTCAATGTCGCCGTGTCCGGACTCTCCATCAGAGATTCGTGTTTTACAGTGGTCAATGTTGCCGTGTTCGGACTCTCCGTCAAAGATTCGTGTTTTACATTGGTTAATGTTGCCGTGTTCGGACTCTCCATCAGAGATTCGTGTTCAACAGTGGACAATGTTGCCGTGTCCGGACTCTCTGTCAGAGATTCGTGTTTTACAGTGGTCAATGTTGTATTTTCCAGATTCACGGTTGATGTTTCGTGTTTCACAGTGGATAATATATGGACAGTCCACTCTGGCTCTGTTTCCATCGTCTTATGAACTGGTGTTTCTGCGAATTCGGACAAATCCATGTTGTATATATGTGTTTCAGCGTATATTCCAGCTCAAAAATAACAACGAGATAATCTGAGATATCCTGAAATGAAAGAAGACAGAGATTGATCAGTATTCCGTGGTCACATGTTCAGTAATAGGTCAATTATCACATTTTTTGGTCAACCGGAGTCAATTATCATGGACCTTTCCTGAAATACCACATTAGTCACTGGAGTAAGATTCACGCGTTTAAAACATTGTACGTCATGTTCATTGAAATACTATACGATTAGTTTTACATATTGGTGCACCAGAACAAACCGAATGATATACAACTGAAGTTCAGATCGCTGTGAGTTGTAGTTCGAGCTTCCTACAACCCTACAGCTACACGGCTGATAATTTATGACAGATTGTGTGGCTGAGGGCAGAAAGCGCCAAGTTTGCTCGACCACGGGATGGCCCAATCTCAGTCAAAATTATACAAAAACTCGCCCACAGTTCCTATTTAATATCCTGCCGAGCCAGTACAGCGCCCAGTCATTTTACCCGAAGGCAAAACGGAAATCGTTCGGCTTTCATGCGCTTTTTGGGGTTTCCGCTATCCCCCGCCAATCTGTTAGAAATTATCAAATGTGGGGCTGAACAGTTGTTGTTGATTTGTTGACTTCGAGATATTCAAATTTCCAAGTAAATTAATAGTAGCATACCGACAACAACAAATGTGACAGGCACTTGTTGAGAACCTTGCAAGCCGGCGTCTTCACGGCGCTGATAAAACTTATATTGTGGAAAATCGGATTGTAAAACAGGTAAACGACTTATAATCCCGTGTGGCACACAATTTTAAAGCAATGAAGGGGAAAGTGACGCGCGCGTTAAACACAACCTGGTCATCAAATATGGGACCTGTTACGTTACTTCGAGTGAACACGGACTCGATTGATGTACGAGACAAGCGTATCAATAACATTATTTTCTTTCCATCGACATTCCTTCCTTTTATCCAGACACTGAAGGGTCGTAATTCAGAGGTACGCGAGGAATATTTCTAACATTTTCTCCGTAACGGTGTTGATAATATCCTAAGTGATGTGTATGCAGTAAATACCGGTACTGATCATTTATCATTCAGTGATACATTACCGCGAGGAATAGTTTACAGCAGCTCGTCTTTCCTTGTTGACCATATAATATATGGTTTGGAATCATTTACAGGAAGAAATACCTTACACGATACGTCAAAGTTGAAACCAGTAGCGGATCATTCTATTTTCCATAGGTGATTATAAACCGTACCGGGTCATTGAATTTCCCCCAAAGAGTTCATAATACCGATTTACACCATCCACCATTTGCAAACATTTTTTCCGTTCTCTTCTGTTTTTTGTGTGTATAACAAGACCACAGTTATCCGCAGATCCCTAGCAACACATTGAACATATACAGGCCCACGGTGTTTCTCCAGTTTGCTCTGAAAAATGGAGCTAGGCCATCCTCTATAGTTCAAACACAATGGAGTGGTTCTGTCCCATTTCGTAGCAGGATTGTTTTATATTTCTTTATTTTTCTGTCTGTCCTGTGACTCCCCGTACCTTGAACAAGCTAAGACACAGTTGCATGTACATGTATCAGTAGATCTATAATCAAACAGCAATTCTATAACACTTACAGCTATTACACACTGATAACCGTGCAATTATTACACGATTTAGCACGGTTAAGAACTTTGTGACTTATAACAAGACCACAGCTATCCGCAGATCCCTAGCAACAATTTGAACATATAGAGGCCCACGGTGTTTCTCCAGCTTGTTCTGAAAAATGGAGCTAGGCCATCTTCTTTAGTTCAAACACAATGGAGTGGTTCTGTCTCATTTCGTAGCAGGATTGTTTTATATTTCTTTTTTTTTCACAAGCTAAGACACAGGTGTATGTACATGTATCAGTAGATCCATAATCAAACAGAAATTTTATAACACTTACAGCTATTACGCGCTGATAATCGTGCAATTATTACACGATTTAGAATGGTTAAGAACTTTGCGACTTATGAAATCTACACACGTGATCTTGATACGCACATGCAGGTGTTCACTGGGGAGAATCCATTTCGCAGGGCGGGTGATAAATTGCAGGACAAATTCTCGTCTGCCTGTACAATCGAATAAATAAATAAAATAGATACATTGTGCCATGCAAGTAGGAGAAACAGGACATGCTTTCCGATTCGAATTATCTAGAGAAGCGGAGATCCAAGAGTTCATGAGAGACTCACATGATGAACCTCTTCTTGTTGTTTTAAATGAGCCACAACACGCGTGTGATCAGCTGAACAAAGGAAGATTTTCCTCCGCTGACGATGAGAAATTAAGAGATCTGGCTAACAAACGAAATGACTCAGGGACCGACAGGCAAAATGAATGGGGAATACGGATATTTAAAGATATTAAATTAGTTTTATATTATTAATCAAGTCCTATCAATAAATTCATCTAAAAAAACGTTTAGGTCTAACAAAAATCAGCTTCTAAATATACCGGTATTTAGACACAAACTTGAGTCGCCAGTAGTACATAACAGGCATCTGGGGTCGTATTTAAGGGGGAGATAACTCTGTTTGAACATTTTTTCGTGGTGCCTTGTGGTGCTGACGTCACATCCGGGTCAAAGCTCACTTCCGGGTCATGTGAAGGTCACTTCCGGTGACGTCCGGTCACGTGAACAAGAGTGATTAACTTGCGGATTGAAGGCCGATTTTCTGAGCCCCAGAAGGGTTCCCGACAATATCACCAGCACTATGCTCAGCATAAATGGCCAGTGGGGAACCCCCAGTTTCTCCATACAGTGGGGGAAAGAAAAGGATCCTAGCGGGAATTGAACCCGGGTTGCTCTATCCAGAAGCAGACACGTTATCCATTACACCACAAGTCTGCCTATGCAAGGCAAGGTTAAAAATAGCCTCGTATATCTACCAGAGGGGAGATCACTATAGCGCTAGGGTGGATAGGCCCATACTGGCTCAGTGGACAGTGTTGAACCCAATGGGAAAACCACACATGCTCATTGCGGTATTGGTTGTGGGATCTTGTTTTCTTCATCTCAACAAGTAGAACACGATGGGCGGAGTCTTGAAGCTAAGCAGTGAATTTTTATGAAAGATTCGCTGTACGCATGCGCATTGGGCAAGTAGCGCTAGGGTAGACGTTTTGGGGTCGAGGGGGGCCCCTAATGGTCCGACGGGGTCGCGTGATGCATCAATGTGAAGCTCTCGTGAGGGAGCATCCTACTGGATATATATGACGTGGAACTGCCGTCATTCTGTGCATGCGTAGTAGAGAAAGGGTATTAGAGTGGACGTTTTGGGGTCCAGGTGAACTCCTAATGGTCCGATTGGGTCGTATGAGGTGTCATCGTGAAGCATTCGTGAGAGTCCATCCGACAAGGCTAAGTGTATTGTCCGTTTTCAACATCATACGCATGCGCAGACAGGATATTGTGAGAAAAGGGAATGAGAAGGGGCGTTTTGGGGTCGAGGTGGGCCTCTCTTGGTCCAAATGTGTCGTGGGAGGTGTCAAAGTGAAACACTCGCGGTGTAGACCACGATTTGAGGGGTGTCCACGTTTTCTGTGACGTCATTTGTGACGTCATCAGTGGGAGTAGTAGCCAAAGTGGGCATTCTGGGGGTGAGAAGCAAGGTGTTCCGGGCAGAGATGGACCATCCCTGGTCCAAATGCGTCGTGGGAAGCGTCAAAATAAAGCTCTCGTGGTGTAGACCACGATCTGAGGGATGTCCCCGTCTTCTGTGACGTCATTGCTGACGTCATCAGTAGAAGTATTAGCCAAAATGGGCACTCTCTTGGTGTGAAGGAACGTGTTTGGGACAGAGATGAACCATCCGTGGCCCGAATGCGTCGTGTGAGGTGTCTAATTGAAGCTTTCGTGGTGTAGACCAAGATTTCAAGGAAGGCATTCGGGAGGTGTGAAGGGACGTATTGGGACCGAGAGGGACTGTCCGTGGCCAAAATGGGTCGTGGGTGTATCAAAGTGAAGCTCTCGTGGTGAAGAACCCGATTTGAGAGAAGTCCACGTCATCTGTGACGTCATCAGTACGAACTGTAGCCAAAGTGAGCATTCTGGGGGTGTGAAGGAAGGTGTTCGGGGTAGTGAGGGACCATCTGTCGTCCGAATGCGTCGTGTGAGTTTTCGAAATGGAGCTCTCGCACTATAGACCACAACTGCGGTGATGTTCATTTCCTCTGTGACGTCATTGGTGAGGTCATCGGTAGGAGTAGTAGCCAAAGTGGGCAGTCTGGGGTGTAAATGAATGTGTTTGGGGTAGAGAGGGACCATCATTGGTCCGAATGCGTCGTGGGAGGTGTCAAAATGAAGCTCTCGTGGTGTAGACCACGATTTGAGAGATGTTCACGTCATCTGTGACGTCATCATTAGGAGTAGTAGCCAAAATGGGCAGTCTAGGGTTGCGAAGTAAGGTGATTGGGTGTAGAGAGGGACCATCCCTGGTGCGACTAAAAGGGATGTCCATGTCGACTGCGACGTAATTGGTTACGTCATCGATAGGAGTAGTAGCCAAAGTGTGCATTCTGGGGGTGTGAAAGAAGGTTTTTGGGGTAGAAAAGGACTATCCTTGGACCGAATGCTTCGTGGGAGGCGTCAAAGTGAAGCTCTCGTGGTATAAACCACGACTTAAGGGATGTCTGCGTCGTCTGTGACGTAATTGATGACGTCATCGATAGGAGTAGTAGCCAAAGTGCGCGTTCTGGGGGTGTGAAGCAAGGTGTTTGGGGGTAGAGAGGGACCATTCGTGGTGCGAATGTGTCGTGTGAGGTGTCAAAGTGAAGCTCTCGTGGTGTAGACCACGATTTGAGGGGTGTCCACGTCATCTGTGACGTCGTTGGTGAGGTCATCAGTATGAGTAGTAGCCAATGTGGGCAGTCTGGGGGTGTGAAGCAAGGTGTTTGGGGGTACAGAGGGACGATCTGTGGTCCGAATGTGTCGTGGGAGGTTTCAAAGTGAAACTCTCGGAGTGTAGACCACGACTTGTTATTATCCAGTTTTACATCTACCGTAAGTGTTACCTTTGCTAGTGATAGAAGAGGGTTCAGTCTAACAATGTATATGATCAAACTTATATATTGATCATAAACACAAGAAATAAACAACATTACACTCAAGTGTTACGTGTGTGACTCACAAAATGGAACATTTGTAAGAGTAGTCAACTCATTTGAAAGAGCCTGTGAATGCTGTGATCAAAACTCCTCTGTTTTGCTCAAATATCATGGTATGGACATTTGACTACACCATACCAAACATAGCTTGATTGTATCTATTGAAGAATAAGCTGGGCTTACAAATATAGTGGTGTTGCGTGCGTGGCAGTTCGGCGTTACGTGCGTGACACTGTGAAAGTGCGGAACAAGTAAGTCTGATGGATGAAGTCAGCACCCGAAACTTTTGTTAAGTAGGTCAAGTACCAAATGTTTTTGAGGAAATTAACAATAATTTAAAGTACAATAACATTTTGATAAGATATACAAAACATGCATGCTTAATTTAAGTTTCTGTGTAAATTATAGCATATGTTGTTGTTGCAGTGCATGTATTTATTGGAAGATGTGAACCTAAATGTATACTTTTGTAACATTTCCTCGTTGGATTCACTTTGCTTGTGTCACTTGAAATACATTGTACAATACATGTTGCCAGAACTCCGCATATATGTATTAGGTAATTCACTACAAGTGTATTGGTCACTGCTCCCTTCACATGATCACTGAATTAGCTGATACAAGACAATATCTTGGCTTATTATACACCTATATTGTTTTCCCTATTAGTTTCCATGTTATCGCAAGTGTCCAATATTTTTTTAATATTGGACACTTGTAAGTTGATATTGACCAGGTGTTCGCCGGAACTACTTTTTCTTTGTTTACAAATTAGCAGACGACACGTGTCGATCATTGTTCAACATGGCGACTGAAAGCGATCTGTCACTGGACATGGATTTAACTGAAGCAGAAATAATTCAGCTGTGTGAACCATTTCTGGACGAAGAAATAAGTCATGATGTAGAAATTACAACTCCTAGAGATGAAAATGTCGGAAATTTTCAAGCGTTTATTGACGGTCAAAAAAAAAGAACACGGTGATCAGCACGGGTCGAGATGTAACTAATGTTCAACGGTGGCTGTGGGAAAATAAGAAAGAGCCGAGACTGATTGAAAATATCTCGCCACAACATCTCAACGAGTACTTATCAAAAATGTTCATTTCCATTCGGAAGAAAGACGGATCGGAGTATGAACCCGGCACCCTGGAAGCAATGAAAAACAGCATGGAAATGTACGCCTGTACGGAACAAAACATCTACCGTACGGCCGTACGGCCATGTTGCGCTAAAAAAAATCAGATCTGACTGTGTAAAACGCAGAGCAGATCGAGTATAAATGACAGTAGAAACATTGAATATAAATATTTTGTAAAATTCTCCATTCAGAAGGGCAATAAAAGCACGAAACGTACATGTACTATGGCCACTCTGCGATAACTGTAGTTGTAAACCGACTCGGAGCAGAAAATCAGTGAAAACACCGAATAAAAATATATAAAAAAAGTGCAAATAAAAGTTAAAACCGTCATAAAATCATTGGACTTTCTCACAATCTGTAATTGTGTGTTTACTTACAGGCATCTGAAGGATCGTGGATATGCTGTGTCTCTGAGGGATCGAGCTTTTCATCAAGCGAATGAGGCACTAAAGTCCAAAAAATGCAACTGAAAAAGCTTGGAAAGGGACGGAAGGTCAAGGCTGCCGAAAGCATCAGTGCCGACGAGGAAAATCTCCTTCACGAGGCGAAAGAACTGGGTTTGGACAACCCCCAAAGTTTGATTTTCTCCCTTCACTTCTATTTCACCAAAATATTTGGTTTCAGAGGACGAGATGAACATCGGAAATTAAAATTTGGCGACATTACTCTGGAACGTGATTCCGACGGCACAGAGTTTCTCGAATGGATGGAGAGAAACAGCAAAACGCGTGACGGCTCGCGGCGAGATGATGTCCGTGAAACCCGGCCCAGAATTTACAGCTCTGTGGGAGTCGACCAGTCAAGGGATCCGATAGTGTTATTTAAGGAATACGCCAGACGTCGCCCTGCAAATATGATGGATCCCGACAGTCCATTTTATTTGACGCCTATTCCTGTCAACCGTCTTCAACCCGACTCACTGGTTTGGTATTACAAGACCCCCATGGCCGAGCACAGACTGGGGAGCTGATGAAAAAGGCCGCTGTGAGAGCCGGGTTGGCCGGGAAGAAAACCAACCACTCCGTGAGGAAAACAACCGTCCAGACCCTGGTAAAGGCAGGTGTACCGGCACATAAAATTATGCAGGTCACTGGTCACAAATCTCTCGCCAGCATACAGGAGTATGACAGAAAGCTCGACATTACGGAACAGAAGCACATTTCCTCAATCTTGCAGTCAAACGCACCTACTAATCCTATGCCTCTCTGTCAAATTTCATTCCCCAACATGCCAGTAGATCCTTCAATCGCGTCCACTTCGACCGTTAATCTTGCCGCCAGTTCAACCACCGCTTCAGCCGTCTCCACTCGCGACTACGGGGATTTGTTCCATGGAGCGGCATTCAACAATTGCACCTTCTATTTCCGTTAGTAAATCCCAGTAATTCCTTGCAGTCATTCGCTTATCTACTGCGGTAAATTTCATTCTCCAACAGTTATCTCTGCTATTTTGTCGTTTGTTGATTTGTTCACACCCACTCCAGTTCAACATGTTTGCCTCGTGCGGTTCACTTCACTTCGACAGGAAAGCAACCAATGAAAATGTTGTATTCTTTCGCGAGCCGAATGACGTTGTAAATTCAATATTAAAAATAGATCGAAGTATATCCTTCAATTTATGTGTTACGTTCTTTTTACATTCAGTTCATTTTACAATTTTTGGTTTGTTTTCGTCTCAGGGTGTATAATAAATAAGTTATTAGATTGTATGGTTGTGTATGGACTCGTCCTGGGCGCCGTGAAGGGACTCGCAAGCTCGTCCCTTCTCTTGCGCCCAGGACTCGTCCATACACAGCCGTACACTCCGAAAACCTATAACTATTGGACACTGGATGTAAGACTTGAATTCGAGATGTAAAACTTGTCATTGACAATCAGTGACCTCTTGTTGATATAAACATGCCGATCAGAATCCACGAGGAAAATGACGTAACACAGTTTGCTTCCATGATGAAGAGAAAATATTATTATTTTTGTTATGCGAAACTATGAAAATATCTTTCTAGAGCGTTCATTTGTGTCATTGCATGTGTACATGTGCCCATTTTATTATAGAAAAAAGATCATATCCCATTTACCGTCATATCACGTACGTGACATATGTGCAAAATGTCTAGCAGATTAACTTACGTCACCTCAATATGAAATTATATGTTTACTTGTGTGTGCAAATCTAGTCAAAGTTAGGGCGAGACAACTTTCATCAATACAAACTGATAACTGGGTTACGAGAGTAAACTTTCAAACAATCTCAATCCTACAGGTGTCCCGCAGGTAACAAGAAAGGCTTCTGTCCAGATTTCAAGAGAAATATTAATGAAGACAGTTTGGAAATGATGCACTATGAATATATGCCAATCACTTTTCATTATGAAAAAGATTCACTTTTCAGTAGTATCTGTAGGCAAAAATGCAACATGTAATGCCATCCTAATAATTGGTGCGTTACGTACGTGACAGATATTCAACTTTGCTAGTATATAACTTACCATGTTGTATTGTTGGGAAAGCTGAATAATTAGGTTAACCTCAATCGAAAGATAGAGGAAACCAGGTTTGCCTAATATATCGTTAAATCTCAGACAGTGAAGAAAACTTTTACACATTTTCTATCATTTGTGTGTCGCGCACGTAACACCAAGTTGAGGTCTACATAATAGAAGAAAATAAAACTACCTGTTAAATATTGTAATAATGACAAACTTCATAGAATATATTGATATTCATTATCTTTGATGATAATGGAATTGTTTTCCACCTCACTGTTATAATATCTGGGCAAAAATGCAAAAAGCCGCTATTCTGTCCTGGAATAATGGAACATTTTCCGCCATCTTTGATACCACTCAGAAAATTTGCATAGAAAATTTGCATATTCTGAACAATCACATTTGTATTAGCAAGTACAAACACATGGGTAAATTCAAACCACAAATAGAACCAGCTACTAGACATTTAAAATGTTGATGTTTCAGGGTCATAACTGGCGGAATCTTCCATATAAACAGGACAATGAGTTTGTATACTTTTCTCCAGTGTGTTTTCACCAATTCAGCGTCTATACCTCTTATCTGCAGTGTGTATTCTCTTATGTTAACAATGTCACTTTCTGGTTACATTTATAATCATCAATTCAGCGTTCATACCTCTTATCTCCAGTGTGTGTTCTCATATGTTTCTTAAGGATACTGCTACTCATTAATGGATCATTCATTCAGGTACGGCGCATCACGTTGGGCACACCGGTTCTCGTCAGATCACCGAAGTTAAGCAGCGTTGAGCTCGGTCAATACTTGGATGGGTGACCGGGTGCTGTATTGACTGGGCTGATCAGTGTCCAGAATAATAGGAACTGTGGACACTCTCGTGTTCTGGCACATGTAGGGACCGTCGTGATATGACTGAAACAATGTTGAAAACGACGTTAAATTCTACTCACTCACTCACTCACTGGATCATTCATAAGGCTTTTCACCAGTGTGTGTTCTCATGTGTGCATCAAGACGGCTTCTTTTGGTACCTCTATAATCACAAGTTAAGCATCTATACGGCTTTTCTCCAGTGTGTGTTTTCGTGTGTTTGACAAGGTCACTGCTCTCGTTACATGTATAATAACACAGTGAGCATCCATACGGCTTTTCTCCAGTGTGTGTTCTCCGGTGTCTAGCAAGGGCACTATTGTTGGAACATCTATAATCACACGTAGAACATGTATACGGCTTTTCTCCAGTGTGTGTTCTCATGTGTATAACAAGGTCACTGTTTCTGTTACATCTATAATCACAAATTGAGCATCTATACGGTTTTTCACCAGTGTGTGTCCTCATGTGTGAAGAAAGGTGGCTCATGTCTCTACATTTATAACCACACCCTGAACATAGAAATTGCTTTTCTCCAGTATGTATTTTCAGGTGTGCATCAAGCCCGCTCCTTTTGGTACACCTATAATCACAGATGGAGCATCCATATGGCTTTTCCCCAGTGTGTGTTCTTATGTGTGTATCAAGCCGGCTCATTTTGGTACATCTATAATCACACATAGAGCACCTATACGACTTTCCCCCAGTGTGTGTTTTCATGTGTACAACAAGGTTACCATTTCTGTTACATCTATAATCGCACATTGAACATCTATACGGTTTTTCTCCAGTGTGTGTTTTCATGTGTTTAACAAGGTCACTGTTCTCATTACATTTATAATTGCACAATGAGCATCCATACGGCTTTTCTCCAGTGTGTGTTCTCATATGTTTGACAAGGTCACTGTTATTGGTACATCTATAATCACACACTGAACATCCATACGGCCTTTCGCCAGTGTGTGTTCTCGTATGTCTAACAAGGCCACTACTGTTCGAACATCTATAATCACACATTGAACACAGGTATGGCTTTTCTCCAGTGTGTGTTCTCATGTGTGTGACAAGGTCACTGTTTCTGTTACATCTATAATCACACATTGAACACAGGTATGGCTTTTCCTCATTGTTTGTTCTCATATGTGTAGCACTGTCAGATGTTTTGCGTCCATCCGTCTGTCCATCCCCCTCCATCACCACATTTCCAATCGGGATCGTTTGCAGCTGATGCAGAGTCACGGGGTAAGGGCGAGCGTTCATATCGTGCCGTGTTGACCAGTAACTTGTTTTGGTAAAACAAAGACAATCCTGAAAGAAAATAAACTGCAGCTTGAATGTTTAACAACTGAGAACATTCATAGATTCCGTAATTCATATTCACATTTATAGATTCCGTAATATCCAAATATTTTTAAATTATTCTTAGCATCACTGAAATGATGTGTTAAGTACCATCAACAATTATGATGCACCTTTCATGTAAGGGTCACGAGACAAATGAGAACAACAGTCTTTCTGGGTATAGCAATGAATATCCGAGTGAAGGTGGGGGGGGGGGGGCTCTTTGGGTGATTCAAAGGCCCCGGCAGCAATAGAACCTAATGCATGAAAGATCGATCGAAATATCAACTGATTGGTTGTAAACCTGTCACATGATGTCCCACTTCTGATTTTGACATCACTAGTAATACTACAATCTCATGATAAATATAACAAAGAAACATCATTATACCGCCTGTTATTATTTACATTTATATCAGAAACATCTGGTAACAAATAAGTAAGAAATCTTTGGCATGACGATATTGAGTAAATTATACGCTAAACAATATATTTTTCTACAGTGTTCAGAAATGAATTGAAACTGAACACAATTCTCCACATGTTATCAGAAAACACATTCGATACTCATTGTACCTTCTGTCATGCAACCATTATAGCTGCACCGTATATCCTCCTTGGCTGATGTGTACTCACCATCTTCGATATGCAGATGTCTCCTAATTTCATTGAGGCGCAAGGAACAGAATCGTTCAACTGAATGCTTGGTAGCTCGTTCGGAGTGACTACCGGTACAGCAAGAGTGTCCCCATATTCCACCAGTTCTTGCTTAACCCCTGACAGCATGCTTCGAGTCAATAAAGAATCAGGCGTTGTATATTCTAGCCGATGTAGTTGTGATCCCGACGCCGTCTCCAGATTCGAAGATCTGTGATTTACAGTGGCCAATGTCGCCTTGCCTGGAACCACAGGCGGTGATTCGCGTTCCACAGTGGACAATGTTGCCATGTCCGGACTCTCCGTCGAGGATTCGTGTTTTACATTGAGCAATGTTTTGTCCAAACTCACAGCAGTTGATGTTTCGTGTTTCACAGTGGATAATATATGGACAGTCATCACTGGTTTTATTTTCATCGTCTTATGAATTGAGGGTTCTGGCAACTCAGACAATCCCATGTTATACATGACCGAATAGTTAAATATGTTTCAATGTTTATTTCAATTGAAGAATCACACCGAGATAATCAGGGATATCCTGAAATGAAAGAAGATAGAGATTGATCGGTATTCCGTGCATGTTCAGTAACAGGTCAAGTCTCACTTTAATTCACCGAGCAGACGTTACAAATCTTGTTTCGCTCTCGCTGGACAGGTTTCGGTTCTGGGTTTATGAAGACCCCAATTTTCAACACTCTCGCAGTCGCGTTCTTTCCCGTGAAGTCGGCGTTCGTTATATTTCAATGTGCTCGAATGCTGCACGAAATATATTTTCAGTCCCGAGATATGTATCGAAGCAACACCAATAGTATTTACATTTTTCTCGTCTTGTGAACTTGACAGTATCATACCCAATGCAATGTATTCTGGGTGATCCCTGCTCCCCGAATAGGTCAAATCAGAGTCAATTATCATGGACCTTCCTTGAAATACCACATTAGTCATTGGAGTAAGATTCACAAGTTTATAACATCGTGCGTTGTGTTCTTTGAAATGCAACACGATTAGACGTTCATAAAGGTGGACCGCGGTTCGCAGTTCGTTATTCGGGACCAGTCATCCAGCGACTCATAACAGCGCCCCTAGCAGCGCCCCCTGGCGTCAGATTTGGGATGAATATGGAGAGATATAGAGCATGACATTCTCTCTTGCAAAGTTTGGAGTTCAAAGTACTCATAGTAAACAAAATACAGATTTCCAT
>JAVTVY010009086.1:0-46349 GCA_036873755.1 Hanleya hanleyi
AACCAATTTCTTTTCCCTCCCATTGTTATCAGATGCTATCGACTCTGTAGCACAGGCAAAGTCTAAAATATTTTCTGTTCTTGACCTGGCAAGTGGTTTTTGGCAAATTCCACTACATGATGACACAAAACCAAAGACCGCGTCTACGACGGATCAGGGAAGGTTCCAATTCCGAGTTCTTCCGTTCGGAATGAGAAATTCACCCGCGAGCTTCAGTCTCATGATGTCACAGGTCCTTGCCGGCCTTACTTATCTTCACACCCTATGCTATATAGATGATATTTTATGCCATTCAAACACATTAGATGAACACATGGTCCATCTTGGACAAATTTTCTCTCGCTTACGGGAAGCAAATCTTAAATTACAACCGCCAAAATGTGCATTTGCACAGCGGCAAGTTCCATATCTAGGACATGTGCTAAGTGATCAAGGTATTCATGTGGATGAAGCCAAAGTTCATGCTGTTAAATCATTTCCCAGACCAAAATCACAGAAAGAGGTTCGAAGTTTCCTAGGTTTATGCAATTACTATCGCAAATTTGTACAAAATTATGCTTCAATAGCATCCCCCATGAATCAACTTCTTCAGAAAGACGTTAAATTCAAATGGACCGATGACACTGAAAATTCATTCAAAGCCCTCAAACAAGCACTTGTCACAGCCCCTATATTAGCATATCCAGATTTCCAAAAAGAATTCATTATTTCAACAGATGCGTCTGATAGTGCAATAGGATATGTTTTAGGACAAAAAGATGAAAAAGGCAATGAACATGCTATAGCCTTTGGCGGACGATCCCTGCGCGGTAGTGAAAAGACATGGCATATCTCAGAGAAAGAAGGTCTTGGATTAGTCGAATCAGTTCGTGCCTTTCGTCCATACATCGCAAATGGTCACTTTCGTGTTTTCACTGACCACATTGCCCTCACTTGGTTAAACAACATAAAAGCTAACAAAGGTAGATTAGGCAGGTGGGCTCTCGAGCTTCAAGAGTACAATTTCACAATTCAGTACAAGCCAGGAGCTAAAAATGGAAATGCTGATGGGTTGTCTAGAAGAGAATATGAAGCAACTACAACTGAAAGTACAGAAGAAACCATTGTGAGTAGTATAGAAACCACATATTTATCCAATACAGAGAATCAGAATGAGCCAATTGAGGCAACTCTAACATATAGGGAACCAAAACATGCTCATTTAGCAACTGTATGTCCAAAAGATACAATTGTTGTGGCACAAGTCAATACTGAAATTGTAATTTCAAATCCATTTTTGGAGGGCACACAACGTGAGTGTCCTGACTTGGCCCCGATCTTTGCCTACAAAGAATATGGTGATCTTCCGGATGATCCAAAACAGAGTCGTCGCTTAGTTGCCGAAGCATATCATTATGTGATTGACGACGGAATTCTGTATCATTTCTTTAATACAAAAAATAAAAAGGCTGCCGATTCTTATACCAAACAGATAGCTGTTCCTAGAGGTAATCGCAAAGATATACTCCAAGCCTATCATGATTCAGTGCTAGGAGGTTGCCACCAAGGTCAAGAAAGAATGTATGCTGCTATAAGATCCAAATATCATTGGGATAAAATGTACACAGATGTGTGTACCTATGTACGTACATGCACGACATGTCAACAGATCAAAACAAATGTTCATGATAAGCCTGCACCACTTAAACCCTTGCCATATGACCGTGCTTTCTCACGGCTTCATATTGACATACTCGGCCCACTTCCAAAAACTCCGGATGGTTTCAAATATCTGCTCCTTGTAGTCGATTCTTACAGCAAATGGCCAGAATGTTTTCCTATGAAAACCCAGGAAGCCACTGAAGTTGCATCCATTTTATACAGAGAGATTCTTACACGTTATGGGTCACCAGACAAATTAGTCAGTGATCGCGGTGCTCAGTTCATGTCCAAACTCATAGCAGCCATGACAGAACTATTCAACATCAAACACGCTAAAACTAGTTCATATCATCCTGCAACCAATGCTACATGTGAAAGAATGAATCGCGTCATTGAGCAGGGTCTAAGAGCCTACATCAAGGAAGACCAAACTGATTGGCCAGATCATATACCAGGTATTATGATGGCATACCGCATGACCCCAGCCACCCAATCAACTGGTTTATCTCCTTATCAAATGCTGTTTGGTAGACAGATGAGAACACCAATCGATACCTCTCTAATTCCAAAAGAAACACTGTCAAAGGATCATAGAACATATTTGTCAAAAATTCTAGACAATCTGGCTGAGTATAGAAAAATTGCAGATGAAAATTTGAAAAAAGCCCAAACAAAATACAAAACTTATTATGATAGAAGAACAAAGGAACCAACATTCGAGCCAGCACAAAAGGTATGGTTATATTGTACCAAAAAGACTGTGGGCCGATCTCCCAAACTAACAAAAAAGTGGCAAGGACCATATTATGTTGTATTGGTTGGACAAAACTACACATACAAATTGCGCAAATGTAGTGACGATAAAGAAGTGAAATCAATGATTCATGCAAACCGTCTCAAAAAGTTTCATGACCCAGCAGACAGGCCAAACTATGAGCCTGAAGATTTACTACAAACAAATGATGATCTCAATCCAGAAGAAATCGAGTCAGAAAATGATGAAAACGAGACAAATACCAATGACAAACGGAACAATGAAACAAAGGAAACAAAAGAGCATCATGTGCCAAAAACAAAAGCAGCACTTAAAAACAATGAACAGGCAAAAACAAGAGTAACACCCAAAACTATTCAACATCCTAAAGATACCGGTACAATCCCAAGCTCAAGTACAAATCAAGATCCAAACTCGGTAACAACACCAAACAAATTCCTAGTGACTGAAATTGACAAAATTCTAGCATCAAAACGTTACAATGGACGAATGTGCTACAGGATTAAATGGGTAGACAACACTAGAGGCTCCACCTGGGAGCATGATACGAGTCTCCCAGATGAGCTGTGTCGACAATATCATGCCGACAAAACATTGTCTGGCAAGAAAAGGCGCAAACCTTTAGGCCAAAATAAGTTTTTCATGAAGAAATCTGAACAAACTGTGGCATTTGTTAACTCCGATCGAAGTGAGTTAATGTCCAAACAGCAACCCATGATAGATATTAAAAGTGTAAAAATAGAAGCGATTCAGAAAATCAAGTTCGCTGATGGCAAGTATTGTGTGAAAATAGTATACAAAACAAAGGAACAGGTGCGGGGCGCAGCCTGGTTCGCACTTGATCAGATACCCCAAAACAAAATACACCACTTAATTGTACATGTACGACACGTGATTCATCAGACAGAAAAAGAATGGTATGAGGAAAATCCCTTCGATTGCCACTTAGTTCAACGACGAACTTCAGTGCCACACTCCCTCAAGGTTTATAAGTTACAGTTTCATCTGGGAACACCAGTATTCAAATCTAGATATATGCCATATCAGTGGAGTCCTGTCGATAATATTGATCTGAATTCGGTGTATGATTTTCTTCAGGATTTCGACAGGCACAATATACATGTTCGATTTGATAGGAGCATATATGCATAGTTTGATATCGGCAAAAGAGGTACCGTGAGAATATAACTATGCTTAGACAACCACAGGACTGGTCAGAGACTTGTCACCCCTGACAGATTCTGTGATACTCTTAATATGGCTTGACAAACCATATATTCGAGTACCAAAGGGAATGTGTAAATAATTAGTTTTACTTACAAGTTGTTGCATTATATGTTGATGTATTGATGTAGTTTGTTATAATTCCCACTAACATGACTAACTTATTTTATGTTGTGAAAAATCCAAGGATCTTGCGGATGTAAGGTTTGCACTTTATACTCTCATGTATGTATGTATGTATATGGATACATGAATACTACCTACATGTATGTTTATCCTTTCCTCGAAAATAATTGTTTAATAACACTTAAAAATTATGTGAGTCATTCATCTTGACAAAATAAAGTATAGTTTCTCTGTTGTGCTCTTTCACTGAGGCACCGGTTGAAAATCAAGTGCTAGGGTCAGACTTGTCTGCAGCAAGTCTTCCCATCAAACTTTTTCAGCCTGGGTTTCAAGTGAAACACAACATTACATTTTTCATTTTTTGATTTTCAGGAATTAATTATCCAACATCATTTCTTTCTCAATTTCATTCATTTATGTTCTTTACAATAGATCACTGTCAGAATAAGTATTACTGACTTGACTAGAACCTATATCTCTCTTTACATGGTGATCAGTGTCCTTGTTGTGCATTTGGAATGTTGTATCTAAACAGGAATATATATGTACATAGTCCTCAATATAACCCATGTATGTAAGTATGTAAATGATGTAATGATACATGTAACAAAATTATAAAAAAAAGAAGAAAAAAAATGAAGATTGACTAAATAATCACTCTTGAATAATAATGAATATCTTTGTGCCAACTCTTTCTATACAAATATATCTTAAACATTGCTAACTCTCTGCATTTCACATCTGAGTGTTTCAGCTGTATGGTGTCCACAGACAGAAGTGACCCAAGAAAGCCAAGAGCAAAAGCTCCCCATATTCCAGACAAGTATCAGCAACCTCACCCACAGTTCAACATTGCACAGGAATCTTCAACTTCAATCAACATCACACAAGAACTTCTAAAAACTCCACCAAACATCGATTAAAAATGACTACCACAGACAATTTATTACAGTTTCGGGACGAAACTTATTCGGGGACGGAGGGAACTATAACAGAGCCATAAGACATGTACAAGTAAAATAACTATAACAGAGCCATAAGACATGTACATGTAAAATGAACATGTACCTCAATTATATTCCATTATTATTTAATGTTTGTTTATTGTGAATTTGTATTATAAGTATGGAGTTATTAGTTACTGATAAATGTATACACTCAATATTATGTAACACATGTTATAACTCGGATTTAATGCTATGAGTTTACTTTTGTAATAAGATTTTATGATAACAGTTCTATTAGTTCATAGCTCTTGAAAGTTGACATTTAATTAGTGTTGTTAGACCATTTCTGACCAGCTGGTGCAAAGACAGGAGCCAGGTGTCAATTGTAGTCAGACTGTCATTTTAGTCTCAGATAATCCTTGTTGTTATTAGGTAAGAGTCCCTACTATTATTGAGATGTCATACTGAATGAACAGGATAGCTGGCAGACATGACAGGACGTTAGGATTACTTGAACAATTGTTGAAAGTGTGTTATGATTGTTAAGAATGTCTACCTGTGGATTTCACTAAAACTATAATGTATATAAATATGTATGCAGTAGGAAACCAAGTCAGTTCACTTTTAGAATTCATCTTGGCATGCGACTTTGCAGCGCCAAGGCAGTTAGTTTGTAAGTTATATAGGTAACACTTGTAAATGTAGATTGCTATATGTACTAACATATAGTTTCTGTAATGACTGGAAGTGCTGTATAATTGTGTAGATTGGAATTAATATTATGTCAAAGTTAGATAATTAGATTAGGGTAAATAAAGCTAGGTTGTGTTATATTTAACATGGACTACGACTTACTTATTAATGTGATAACCAGTGAGCCAACCTGGTTATAGTACTACAGTGTAATTCCCTCTGCTGGTAACCTAACCATCCCGCACACCCCTATCCTGACTTTGGATTCTTCCATTTGATATAGTTTTCTCTGGAGGACAAGCTGTGAAGCGTGGCAAGACTATTAAAACAATGAAAGCTCGTTTGAAAAACGGGCGAAGAGCATTTCCCCAGATAATTTTGTAACACATAATTTGGTACTCACAGGGCTTTAGATCTCCCCAATTTTGGCACACCCCCTATTACGGGTGGCAATTTTTTTTAGGATGGGACAGAGTGTGGGGCACATACCCCTGAAGGATGAGCAATCAGGAATCATTACTGATAGGAGTGCCTCTGAGAAGGGATTTCTTCACCAATGGGCGAAACCCAGTGTGAGCCAACACCAACTTTATTTTGCATTTCATGGGCCGGCCGACATTAAAAAAATAGAATAAAAATAAAATTCAAATTGCCACTTTTATATTTCCCATGAAAGTTTGAACATAAACACTTTAACCCCCTTTTTATTCCTGATTGAATGAATTAGGCTGTTGTATTCTATCTGAAACAATGCCAGCAAATAAAAATGAAAAACAACAAAGAATAAATATACCTTTCACTATAATTTTTCACTGTAAGTCGGCAAATTGTTATTGTTGTAAAAGGCTGCTAATACTACTTAGGCAATAACGACGTTCAATATAAATCAGGAACCTTCACTGGCATGACTGGCTGTGTGATCTATCACTCTGTCATGGTACCCATATTTCGACAGTGACGCAGTATGTCGGAGCTGGAAAATGGAGGGTGTTTCAACAGCTCAGCCGATACAGCATGGTTTTAAGTTACTGTTAAAAGCGGAGGCTGTTGCCCTTATAAAAAAGTACCATGGTTTTACCATGGTTTTCATGGTAATACCATGGTTTTACCATGGTTTTCATGGTAATACCATGGTTTTACCATGGTTTTCATGGTAATACCATGGTAATACCATGGTACAGATGTACCATGGTGCAATGTACCATGGTTTTCATGGTAATACCATGGTACAGTTTGCACCATGGTTCAATGTACCATGGTTTTCATGGTAATACCATGGTAATACCATGGTACAGTTTGCACTATGGTTCAATGTACCATGGTTTTCATGGTAATACCATGGTACAGTTTACACCATGGTTCAATGTACCATGGTTTTCATGGTAATACCATGGTACAGTTTGCACTATGGTTCAATGTACCATGATTTTCATGGTAATACCATGGTAATACCATGGTACAGATTGCACTATGGTTCAATGTACCATGGTTTTCATGGTAATACCATGGTTCAGTGTACCATGGTTTACTCTGTTCAACTATGGTAGCATCCTGGTAATACCATGGTACAGATGTACCATGGTTAAACTTAACCTTGATCCACTATGGTAATACCATATTAATTACCTTGGTGCACAATGCATTGGCTTAACATACCATGGTTAACCATTCTGAACAATATTAATACCACGGTACATAACAAAAACCATGGTACTGTATAACCTATTTAACCAAAATATTATTTCCTTGATTTTTTTGGCGTACTGTTGTTAGTGAAAAAAACAAACAAAACATGGGAAGGCTTTCAATTTACGAGAAATAAATGCATGAATGCAAAGTTATGCCTGTGAATAAAGTTGAATACCTGACAGAAAGGCTTAGAATTAAACGGTATATTTAAACAAATGATGTTTACAAAATATACTGATTGCGTTTACCTCTGGCGAATAACATCACGTGGTACGAGGCGGAAAAGAAATGTATCGATATTGGGTACTCTGAATGCTTGTCCTGGAACAAAAGACATTCTTATTTTCTTGGCTTGAATCAGTGGGACTTACAACATGTTTAATTGTCATCTCTGCATTAAGGATTATAAACAATTAAGGGAAGAGTTTCCCCGTAGTTCCCGGAAATAGGAATTAACATCTTCAACTCCGCAAAATTTGACCCTGCAGAGCTACGGCACAGGCCTTGCTTCGATGAAAAGCCACCCCACGAATAGGGAAATGTGACGCAAACTGAAACGTTTTCTAAACTTTAATACAGGAGAAATTTTATCAAAACTATTTGTCAGTTCATTAGTTGCCGAATAAATCCTACGTCGGATTTCGACTTCTCAGACAACAACAACAACACGTACAGTCAGGCTGCTGACAAAAAAAAGTGACATCGTGGCCGGGAATTTTTTTATGTCTTATTTTTCCGAACAGGCTGTTTATCCACTGAATATGTCCTCTAATATTCCGACATTCAACTCTAACAAAGATTCGAATGAAATTCCCTCTTTTAATAGTCAGGCTATTGTTGCTATACTTCGTTGATTTCCGTTGTTTTTCCGAATGGTCGATCGATTCCGATCGTTTTTGTGAGATCGAAAACGAGGCTACGACAAACATGGCGGTGAAAAAGTAAATTTCTGTTTGGTCTGTTTTGTCGCGAGTTCTTCGACCTGTAATTGGACAAGTTACCCGACCATGCAGTCCTCTTGTAAAACGACAGAATGGATTACTGTTCGTGATAAAGTTGAGTGAGATTCTAGCGTTAATTTAGGGTTCCTAAATCAACAGTAAAAGGAAGTGCCCCACGCCGTCACTGAGACCAGTCCTTCACACAGATTAATGTGGAAGTTAGATCAACATCAAGGCATCACTGTGACTGGAGCGCTCTATGGCACAGCGAGGAGCACGGCAGCGAGCGATTATCCTGGCTACCCAAGCCATTGTTTAGCAGGGTACATTCGCCCCATTTGCACTCTCACAATAGCCTATCGTCCTGATTACTACAAACAGGATGCAGCGAGGCGTAAATTGGACCCTCCATGACGTTTGGCATTGTAAAATTGTTGATGGGCTCAATTTACGATTCCAGCTGTTCCAGCCAAAGTTTTGAGATTCGGTGGTAAGTACTCTAATTAGGCATAGGAGGTGATTTTTAATAAGGACATTTACATGTCAACAAATTAAAGCACAATTAAGTTCTCCATAAATCAAGTACGATATGATATAAAACAGCATGTAGCTTGTCTTCATTGAATTTACGGAAGGGTCAAAAGTGTCCGAAATTGTGACTAGATTCTGTGAGGTTGCCATCAAATCTACATTGGTAACCTATGGCAACCTATTCCATAATTATTAACCTACTGTCATATTATTAGTGAAGATTTAGCGAAGCTAAGTAATCAAATTTCTTGAGTTGCGTTTTTCCTGAATTTGTGTTGCCATCTATATTGTTTTGTTTTTTTTTTGTCTTTTTTAGTTTTCCATACCACAACGCCTTGTTAACAGCATCACAAAGAACGATGCTAGAAAGATGACCAATGATTTGCTACATGGCTTATACCCAGATGAGTACCTTGCCGCTCATTCAGTGACTGGCGGAAGGAGAGCTGGTGGCTTACCAACTAAGCCACCTATGGACCGTGGCGAAATAGACCAAATTACGAGTAAGTATATCAAGGATTTCAACCTGTCACTGGTTCGCTGTTATGTGTATGTTGTTTTTTTTCATTTCTGCAGCTGTACTACTTACACCCTCAATTTGTAATGCCCATCGACAACAAGTACCGATCATGCAGTTGTAATCAGAATTTTAGTTTTGATAGCATTCCTAAAGATGAGTTCTCACGGTATGACTTCTAGTCACAAATTGTTGAAGTTGACTGTGTTGCAACATGAACATGTCATACAATTCGAGTTGCACGCAACATGTTCTATGCAGTAGAGCATGATCGACCTATTTCATGCGATTAGAATTCAGCAAAGAAGGGGATTTCTCTTTGGAATGGTTACATTCTGAGAATGGTAATGTACCTTAAATATAAACAGGAAATGATGATATTTTTTCCATGAGCCTTATTTCCAAACTCAGAAATATTAAGAACTGTGCATCCTGCGTTCATCAAATTATTTATGTTTCATGTTTTTAATTTTGCAGAAACCGTGCAGAAGTTTTTTAAAGAAAAAACTGTGGCTGAGGTGCATTATTACATGCGAGAGTAACTCAACAACGTGGCCAAGACACTGAAGAGGAGACAAGACAAGAGACTACAAACATTATTATAATAACACAGTTTACTTAAAATCTATTGTATTGCGCGCATGCAGTTTTAAATAGTAATCCTTCAGTTTAAATAAAGTCTATCGTATATTAAGTCATTCCTCTTGTGTTTTATTCACCGTTTCACTACCATTGTTGCTCATCATGAATGAAAACACATTGCTGATGATATAATTTTACACCTATGGAATGGAGCTTGTTTTGTCTAATTCCAGCTTAAAAGGATTGGTATTTTACTTGGATTGAAATCCAGCCAATCAACAAGGCGCCATCACACTTTATTGACCAATCAGATAACTGTATGGCGCTCCTTTATAAAACATACCATGGTTATTACCATGGTAAAAACAATGGTGTTTTGGCCATTTTACCATGGTGTGGTGCATTACCATGGTATTTACCACAGTAGTTACCATGGTAAATACCGTGGTAATGTAACCTACCGAGTAGCTCTATACAAGCAGGGGAAGGGGGGGGGATCTTCACCCCCTCAGGGCCATACCCAGAGTTTATTTGGGGACACCCTTTCTTGCCTTTTTTTGGAGCGCATTCCCTTATAAAAAAATACCATGGTTATTACCATGGTAAAAACCATGGTAAAAACAATAGTGTTTTGGGCATGGTATTTACCATGGTAAATACCATGGTATGTACCATGGTAAATACCATGCCCAAAACACTATTGTTTTTACCATGGTAATAACCATGGTATTTTTTTATAAGGGCTGTGACATCATTGGTGACATCAGTAGGAGAAGTAGCCAAAGTGGGCATTTTGGGGTGTGATGGAAGGTGCTTGTGGTGGAGATGGACCATCCCTGGTCCAAATGGACCGTATGAGGCCTTATTTTGAAGTTCTCTTGAGGTAGCGTCGGATTGGACTGGTGTGTAGTCCAGTTTCATCATTCTGCACATGCGCAGTCTGGCCGTAGTATGGAAAGCAAGCATTTTGGGGGTGCTTTTGTTCTCTCATCGGTCCACATCATGGCATCAAGGCGTTATGCTAGGGCATTGAGGCATTCAGGTAGGGCATCAAGGCGTTCAGGTAGGGCGTTAAGATGGGCATTAACTGTCTTGCTGCTGGGGGTCACACGTAGTGGCCGCAGGGCCTGAAGTATTCGTGATGATACAAGTTTTGGAATTATTATTTTTATTAAAATTATGTTAAAAACCCAATAAGATATGATATTTTGTAAGCCAAGTTCACAATCTTTGAATGGAGCTTTTTATTTTTATATTTTATCAATCAGCAGAAAAAAAATGGGAGGAGAAAGTACTATAATTAAAAAAAAAAAACCGAAGAAAATTTAGAAAAATGAACAAATTTAGATGCACAAATGCTAAACAAGTTAGCAGCATAACAGTTAAGGCGTAACAATGGGCGTTGACCAGCGTCGCTGCATTTCGAGGAATTAGTGGCAATTCCATGGAATGTCTACAAAAATCAGAGCTTCTGAGCTATTTCACCAGGGCGTAAGCGCTAAGCTGGGCGTTGGCAGGCATTACTGTCCATAAAAGCAAGCGTATCCCAAAACTTGCAATCTTCCCGAAACCCCCAACAAGGATGGCAGCTGAGAAAACAACAACAACAGGTCAGTCATTTTATTCTCCCCTCCAGTACATCATACCCATGCTGGGGGAGCCGTATTAAGGTATGTTTACAGTTCAAGTATGCTCTTGTCCAATCAGAAGCCATCATTTGACAAAGTTCAATCTTCGGCCAGTCCAGGATACGCTTGCTTTTATGGACAGTAATGCCCGCAAATGCCTAGCATAACGCTTCAAAGCCCTGGTGAAATAGTCCAGAAGCTGATTTTTTGAAAACATGAAAAGGAATAGGACCCAACGTCGTGATATGACTGAAAAATATAGTTGAAAGCGACTCTAAATCGTATTCACTTACTCACTCACTTGAAACGCCTGCAGGAAATGGCCGATGTTCTGAGGATAAATTTGTCTACCAAACACACGGATTTGTGCTCTGTCGATGGGATTGGAGAACAACAGAAAGTACTGGCAGTTCAAGGCAATATCTCTGCACGCCTTCCCTTGAGGAATGAGATTCTGGGTCAAATAGATGACAGACAGATTGCGATGGTGGTGAATACGTCCATGATTTTCGAATTGTCCTTGGTCGCACTCATCAGGTCATCGAGCACGATTATATTGACCTGGGCGGAATCGAAGTAATACGGTTTGTCTATGTCGTGAGGAATTTCTGGGATGAAGCTCACATTCTGTAATCGCATTTTCTTGTATGCGGGCTGCCACTGGCTGTAACACCATACAAGGTGTGTCAGACCTGGGGTTGCCACACCTTCCTCTAAGAACTTCATCACCCAGGATGTCTTTCCACCTCCAGTGTGGCCGTTCACCGTCATCGTATAGGGATGCTCTACTTCACTTGGTGGACCTATAGTGGGACTCGATGGTGTCTCTTGCCTATGCATTAGATGAATATGTCTGCACATACTATCGCAACAAGAGAGTGTCTTCTGACAGAACGTACATGTACTCGACATGGTACCCGGTCAGAGGGTGGACACAGACGGAGGCTAATTATGTACAAACGACCTTATATTATACACACACACACACGCACACACACACGCGCATACGCCCCGTGGGGCTTCTGGGGATCGACCTGGGATGTCGTTGTGCACCCCGCAGGTCCTGGTAAGAATAGGCCTCGGCTCCTCAGAGAGCTTGTTGTAAGAGGCGACTGACTGAGGCACCCATGGGGTTTCCCGGTGTGAAAAGGAATGACCCCACTCTTGTGGTTCTTGGGTGTGAAAAGGAATAGGACCCAATGTCGTGATATGACTGAAATGTAGTTGAAAACGACGTTAAATCATATTCACTCACTCACACACGCATACACACACACTCACACTCACTTGACATGGACATCCCTCAAGTCATGGTCTACACACCGAAGGCTTCAATTTGACACCCAACACAGCCTATTAGAACCAAGAATGGTCCCTCAATCGCTCAAACACAAGAATGACCACATTACTTACTACAACCCAACTGTCCATGCGCAGATTGGCGTGACTTCCAATAATAACATGCCAGTCTCACTCTACCCCACGACAGCTTCACTAGGATACCCCAACCGATTCATTTGGACCACAGATGGTCCATCTCTACCCCAAACACCATACCTTCACTCTCCCAGAGTGCCCACTTTGGCTACTACTCCTACTGATGACATCACAGATGATGTGGACATCCCTCAAGTCATGGTCTACACACCGAGGGCTGCACTTTGACACCTCACACGATGCATTCGAACCAAGAGTGGTCCTTCAATCTCTTAAAGACACCTCCACGCACCTCCAAAACGCCCGCTTTCGCTACTACTCGTACTGATGTCACTAATGACGTCATAGATGACATGGATATCCCTCAAGTCGTGGTCTACACCACTAGAGCTTCAAGATGACACCTCACACAGTCCATTTTGGACTGCGGATGGTCCATCAATCCCACGAACCCCCAAAATGCCTGCTTTCTATACTACGGCCAGACTGTGCATATGCAGACAGATGAAGACAGATGACACACTAGTGCAGTCGGATGGTCCCCCAAGGGGCTTCACACTGATACATCCCACGACCCAATCGGACCATTATAGGTCCACCTCGACCCCAAAACGTCCCTTCCAATGCCCTTTTCCCACAATTTCCTCTCTGCGCATGTGTAGAATGACGTCGGTTTTACCTCACATCCATCCAGTTGGACGCTTCCCCATGAATGCTTCACGATGACTCCTCACACGATCCAATCTGACCATTATGGGACCACCTCGACCCCAAAACGTCCACCCCAGCGCTACTTGCCCAGTGCGCATGTGCACAGTAATTTTTATAAAAAAATAAACGCATGGCCTCGAGACCCCTCCCATCATGTTCTACAGCTCGAGACATAAAAAAAACAAGGGGCCAGACCCTATACCACAAATGTCCATGAGTGGGTTTCCCATTGGGACTAACAATGTCTGATGCGCCAGAATGGACCTAACATGTCCTATCCCGCGCTGGGTCGTCACGTGACCCGAAGTGACTTTTGACCCGGATGTGACATGTGACCCGGATGTCACGTGACCAGATGTGACGTCATAGTGACGTCAATTTGATAAGTAGTAAAAGGGGAAATTGGGGCCTATTTAGGGGCAAATTTGTGTGAACAAATGTGTGAATCAGGGGAGATAACCAGGAATTGTTCAAACAGAGTTATCACCCCTAAATGAGCTTGAATTTCGCCTTTATGTACTACTACTACCCATCTTCTCCATTCACAATTCGAAATGTGAATGGAGACTTTTGTGTGAAGATGCATTTTAATTAAACATCTGCTTTGAAGCTTGTCATAAATTATTTGTTAGCTTCACATCTATATATATATTTTTTTGCAACGTGTATAACAATTTGAACACTATACAAACTGACTACAATTTCTCTGTGATATCGATAATATATCACGCATGAAATAACCCTGTGATGCTCCCAGGGGTTGACCTGGGGTGTCATTGTGCACACTCTAGGTCATGGTAAGAATAGGTCTCCGCTCCTCAGAGAGCTTCTCTCAAGAGGCGACTAACTGGGGCACCCGTGGGAATCCCGGGTGTGAAAAGGAATGACCCCACCCGTGGGGTCTCGGGTGTTAAAAGGAATAGGACCCTACCTGTGTGGTTTCTGGGTGTGAAAAGGAATAGAAGCCAACGTCGTGATAAGACTGAAATAGTGTTGAAAGCGACGTTAAATCATATTCACTTACTTTATTTCATACTCCATAACGGTTGTTTGTATTGGTATTTAAGGGGACAAAGGTCATGGAGGCCGTATAAAGTAATTATAGGTGGTCAGTGCGTGTAGTTTATATATCATGCCCAGTCAAAGTGCTAAATGTTCAAGTTGTGCATCTGTGACAGTATTCGGCGTTATTGACCTTTGTCCGCTTAACACTAATACATTATAACGCACCCTACATGCGATTGAACCCCGGTACATGAAACTATTATGGAGTATGATATGGAGAGAATTTCAAGCGAAATATATTATCAATACCACGTAGTAATTGTAGTCCTTTTGTAGAATTCAATTTGTTATACATGCTGCAAAAAGGAAACTTTATGCAGAGCTAACGGTTGATTTTAGCATCTGAAGTAGACGACCATTTAAAATGGACAGATTTTAGTTCACTTCTTTCCATAACACGGAGGAGAAACAACTATCCTTACTTCCGGGATTTTGACGAAATTTGCCATGCTTGCGGGTAGAGCAACTTTATCTTCCGGGTAAAATGGCCGATTCTAACAGACGGAGGTCAATCTTCCGACAATTCAGACGAACCATCTAAGTAAGTAGTAGACATACAGCTACCAGTTGGTGATAGAGATTCTTATGAACCTATAGAGGCTAAGAACGAGCTGTATTGTTGTCTGGATGTTTCTCTATAATCTCCACAAAATAGGCAGTCAATTGTGCAAGCGAACATTTGTCAAAACCACGCGAGTTAATTGCACGCCAGTTTGTCTTCAATCTTCGGTTATATGATGGATCGTCCACTGTATAGCAGGGTAGACCCATTGGTGCTTGAATTATATGCTACCGAACGTTTTTTCGACGTACATTTCATTAATCCGCACTTTTGGTGATATTATTCAGTCTTCCGGGTGCACTTACTCATGCTTCCGGGTAATACATTTGAAATATAATATACAAGGGAGTGCACTTTCTACCTAGAAAGTTAAAAGATTATACAAACGATAACCCTACCGGGCCTGGGGGCATTATGCCTCCCCCTACCAAACTTTGTACTCTATCTCCGGAAAAACAAAAAAACGGAGAGCTGAAATTCCGTGACTTTGGTTATCATACTGGGGTCTTTTGGAGCCTATTTGCATAATCAACTGAGCAGAGAATCATGGGTAAATCCGAAATTGCGGCCATGTGGGGAACCAGAAAAGTGATATTTCCGTCTTATTTCCACAAAATTCTTGCTTTTCTGTATGGAAAAGTGAACAAAACTATTTTATTTCATATCAGATTATTATTTACTAATTTATCAGGCCGTTTGTACCATGAAATCAAAAGAATAAAGAAATCGAAAAATCCGACCTGAAAATGCCCAAAAAAATGTCTTTTTTTATAATGACAACACAGGCGAGATGGTGTTAGAAATTGGATTTCTTTCACATTTCTTTTGAGGTTATGGATATTAATGGATATTCATTCATGGGAAATAACAGTTGTCATTTCAGTCGTTCAGTTACATAGCAGAACGCCTTGGGAAAAACACCTTCAAGCTCACAATGGAAACTTCAGGTTTGTTCTAAATGGTTCACTGTACTAGGTGATTGAATCAAGTGTTTAATTCATAGCACGTGCGATATATTACATAACGTAACTGTTCAAGTCGTTTTCCCACTTCACGCTGTAAACCGATGTGTGTCCGCTTTATTTCACAATCTGATTGAAACTGAAAGGACTGACGCCAAGACATTGTGAGGTCACATGAACAACGTAACTTTAGCGACGTCCGATTTGATTACAGTTTTTTTCAATTATTATTTTATTTCTGATGTCACCTTTCAGCGTTTAGTTCCAGACGTTTAGGCTAGAGAGAAACGGCCAAGTAAAAAATTAAGTTCAAACGTTTTTTTAGACCCTAAATTAGGTTCTCGCGGACTAGTGCCCGATTGAGTTGGCGGTTCATGGTAATCAGTTGCGAACCATAACAGTTTGTTAATCCAGGAAGCGGAAATGTATATTTCCTGCTCAAAAGGTTTGATGCAGAAAAACGTAACAGGCCAATAGGAGAAGGTAGAAGGTTAAAGCATAAAGACCCCCTACATCCGACCGTCGCCAGCCGATTGAAATGACGAGTGTTATTTCCCGTGAATGAATATCCATGAATATTGCCCATAACCTCACAGGACATGTGAAAGAAATCCAAATTGCTAACGCCACCTCGTTGGTATTGCGAAAATAGCCCCACCGGCTGGTATAATTTAGGGTCTAAAAAAATGTCTTGAACTTAATTTTGATTCAATCACCTAGTGCCGTGAACCATTTAGAACAAACCTGAAGTTTCCACTGTGAGCTTCAAGGTGTTTTTCCAGGGTGTGATGGGAAGAGTACATCTTCAAACAAATATTGCACTGGATTGGTCCACTATGGGTACGCTGAACATGTCGATGGAGAACATCTTCTCGCACTGATTGCAAAGAATCGTCTTACCACTATGCAGTTGCAGATGTCTCTTGAGGTTGAAATTTCGAGCAAACACTCTTTGACAATAAGAGCAGTGAATGACGTCTTCAGTGAATGACGTCTGACATAGTGCTATTTCTAAAGTGTAATTTTGTTAGCATCGTACTATGGGTGACTTTTCACCAGAGAGGCATTTTATTTATACCCACGAAAGAGGGGTCAAGAGAAAACCAACCAACCAACCGAGCAGGTAAATTCAGAAGAGGCTCTTCCTATCGGCGGCATGTGGTTGGCTGTTTCGGTGTGCTTGTCACTTGACGGTTTTCAGTCAGCGACAGGTGTGACGGCCCAACGCTATCGTTCAGAGAATGTACATATGACATATCGGATTCCGAACCCGACATGTCTAGCCATCTGCAAACAGATGAACAGATAGCTGCTGTGAATAATAATTATACTGAAATGAGAGCTTCGCAAATATATTATGGGGAACCATTTAGCATAAAAATGAAGAGGCAAGCCTTATTTCGCAATAGGCTAAATTATTATACCCTATGTAAATTCCATGAATATTCATTGTATGAAAGCCTATCACGTGTTCTTCTGTAAATCGTGATGTCCAATGATATTGATAGTCTGTCTTGCTGTACCACGAAACATAGCAATTTTTCACAGCACAGCGTTGTACATGATAAATATTCGTCTCTTGCGACGCAGTTGCCTCCCATTGCGCGCGCGCCAAACATTTCTCAGATTCTCACGGCTTTGGCGTAGGAAAATGATGATCCAGGAGTTGACGCTTGCATATGTGAGTGAAATAAATCAGTCGGGTAAGTGCTCGAAACTGACTCACCGGTACCGGTACTCCGAAACATAGGCCTAGGCTTACCGATGCAATTTCTCGCAATCGAGAAAGGTGGTGTACAACGAGCGCTGTGCATCTGATGGAAAATTCTCACATGACAGGCTGGTCACATGAATGCAGTAAATGAAGGCGTATGTTAAGCCTGCTGAGCCTGAAGAAAACCCAAGGGGGTGGGGGTGGGGAGATGTGTGAAAATGGTGAAAATGTTTATCGATTACCCGGAAGCATGAGTAAGTGTACCCGGAAGACTGGATAATATCATCAAAAGTGCAGAATAATGAAATGTACGTCGAAAAAACGTTCGGTAGGATATAATTCAAGCACCAATGGGACTACCCTGCTGTACAGTGGGCGATCCGTCATATAACCGAAGATTGAAGACAACTGGCGTGCAATTAACTCGCGTGAATTTGGCAAATGTTCGCTTGCACAATTGACTGCCTATTTTGTGAAGATTATACAGAACCATCCAGACAGCAATACAGCTCGTTCTAAGCCTCTAAAGGTTCATAAGAATCTCTATCACCAACTGGTAGCTATATCTCTGCTACTTACTTAGACAGTTCGTCTGAATTGTCGGAAGATTGACCTCCGTCTGTTCCCAGGGCGTTAGAATCGGCTGTTTTACCCGGAAGATAAAGTTACTCTACCCGCAAGCATGGCAAATTTTGGCAAAATCCCGGAAGTAGGGATAGTTGTTTCTCCTCCGTGCATAAAACATTGTCTTCCGTGAAGATAAGAGAAATTTATATTTGAACTGTTTTGTTGTTTATATGTCCGGTATGGTTAAATGCGTTCACATGCACAGTCAGAAAAAAGTGATAGTTGGAGCTATCCAGTTATCCCATCATCCCCTTCAAAAGAGTGACGCTCACTCATTCAGTGTGATGAGCAAATTATCATAGCCACATTTAGGCTGTCACCTCTTTTATGGTGATGCGGTCGGGTCAGTGATGTGGCCTGAGCATCATTCTAAAAAAGTGAGAATTCAAAAAAAACTTTAAAGGATGCCTTTCTCATCGCCTTCAAAGATAGTTTGATGACCAGGCGTCATCTCCAGATCTCCGTTAAAAGGTGACTGGACAGAACTATTTTTCCTGGTTGTATTGCGAAGTACCAAATATCACATTTCGATAGATATTGTACATCAAACAACGAATTCAACTCACACAACATGAACACAGTCATAGTACATGTATATGTACCACTAGAGCATTTAATTACTATAGACACGAGTTTCAATGGACTTGTGTGTTTGTATAATGATAAAAGCACTGATCGTTATTTAGGGTCGTCATTTATATAGCAGTTTGACCCAGCGTGTGAATATCCATGCCAATTAACCTAATTACATGAATATTAAATTGAAGGTTTGTGCATTAACCGAGCATGGTTTTGATAATCGCGAACTAGCGTGTTAACCTTTGCTGACCTATAGGAGATCGTCACATCACGATATGTATATATATACGGAGGCAGCTGGTCATATTTCTATAGCTCTGTTAATATACACTATACGGACAGATGTTTCTTGACATCTTATCAACGCGCATATGCATGCCTATATAACTATCAATTGATTTTTCACGAGTTATGTTCAAATTTATCACTGTTAACCGCAAGTAACGTGTATATGGATTTCATCTTGCACATGCCGATATGTTTCCGTCTTTCGGGAGTCTCTTTCGTCGTAAGTCTGCCGTCGACGTGTCTGAACTCGAAGGGGAAGGGGGCCTAAATATTTTCGCTATCTTGGGAGGCGAAATATACGGACCTAAACCTTACCACACTAAATCTCTGGGTCAAGCTCTACCAGAAAATGTAAAGAAATATCCACGATGGCCACACTGATGACGGCAATTAATCATTTTATTTTCTTCGCAAAAAAAAAAGCGAGTAAATAACTTTTACCTGGAGAAAGGCAAAACTGTTGAAGAAAAAACGACGAAAACATCACTTTTCAGGTACCCCCATATGTACCCATAGCCATGATCTGAATATTATATAGGCTGTAAAGTAAGAGATTATCAGCTCTCAGTTTTTCAGAGCCGTCAGAAAATCGAATGACTTCATTGTTCCGTACTAGACTGTATTAGCTGTAATGAAATACTGATTACACGAAACTTGCTTAAAAAAAAAAAATGGATATGAAGAATAAGGTTACGGTATATTGCCTGTGCAACAGTTCCTTTTCTCATCGGGAGCGTTCTTAGTAGAAAAGTTTTACGATTTGGTACCCAGAGTAAAGGTTATACAACCACAGGAGTTTAGCAAAATTCATAGCTGGAAGATCACGAAGCGAAACATTCCAGGGCTTTTCTGACGGCGATATAAAAGCGAAAGTAATTACCAATATACCTTCGATGTCATTCGTCCATCGCATGTTCACAACTCTGTTGTTCCATGCAAGCAGTTATAATCGAGAGATATTAAATCTTTCTTCAATACCACCCCTGGTAAGTTGCACCGAAAGACTCGCACGATTTACACGTTGATGACGGATTTGCGCCGAAAGACGCCCAAGCGTTTTGTCCCCGTGATCATTGCCATTGTTTTTCACATATTTCCGATCCATAGTTTAAATGTTTAACCGTACCTGGCGCGGTGAGTATGTTGTAAAACACGAGTGACTATATTGTTAATTAACATGGTGATATACAACCACATTGGTCTAACCCATTATTGTTCTTTACACGGTGACACCAGAAAAATATTCAGGAAGTTCAGCAAAACGTGAGTTATTCACACGAGGAAGTTAGTTTATAATGTTTCACGTTCAATTCGGGTGGTATACATTTACGTTAGCTTGAATCGACGACTAAACAATCCAATTAAAATGAATATTTAACACAGTATATTATATTAAATATAACATTTGTCCAATTTTCAGACTTCGTTTTATGAAATAGTCGTTCAAAAGTAACGGCAAATTACACACATGGAGCAATTTTCGCAAAATTAAAGATCAACAAACCATCGGTATTAATTTGTGTTTTCTAACGACATAATGAAAATTAACGGTACCGTATTTTGCTTGCAACTCCACGCTCATGATGCCGGTACGGTTTGAATTCCTATTTCGTCGAGATACAATCAGATCTATGTGTTTGTATGAACACTAACCCCCCCCCCCCCCCAAATATATTCATCGGGACTGGTGATGACATCCTGTGTACAAGTACTGGATCTAGTTTTGAGGATTGAGGAAGCCTCAATTATTCCAGTATAAATATGGCACGATATAACCGTTTTACTAAAATATCAGTTAACCCAAGGTTCTACAAAATACCCACTGCACACTTCGCATGATTCGCCCTCATTTACAGTACATATACAACTCTTCTCTATGAGAGAGAATTCTAACACGGAAAAGAGATACTTTACTGGCCGGCGGCGCAAATCTGCCGTATATATATATTACAAGTGGGAAGAAAATATACAAACCGGAGTTAAATTAGTTTCTATGTCTGAAATTATCAAGCACGCTCCGTATACTATTTTGTGGTACCGTACATAAAGAATAAACAGGCATGTCCGAGCACGTGATAAAGATACCATTGTACACCCAAATAAATTAAGATACAAATCCAGCCCTACCGATTGTGGCTATTTAATTGCGGAGTGCAAATGACCTATAATCGTGCAAGTTTCAACAGGTCAGATGGAGTTAAATTATTGTTGTTACGTGCGGTATCTTGTTTTTCTGCTTCTCCTCACTGTGTCTTTGAGTATGTAAATTTCTATGATATTGTAACTTGTACAGTAAATCCGAAGTTTAGGCTAGCTACAGATATACTTTTTCTTACACGATGCCAAAACGAGAATCCTTTTTTGTTTTGTTTTATAAACTGTTGAATTTATTATCCGCATAAAAACATAATCATCACACAGACATGAGACAAAACGCGACAATAAAAATTAGATAACAATAAAAATTATAAAGACTAAATACGCGACATAGACAGTACGGCTATTAAAATGATATTTTATCAGTTATAATGTTAAGATATATATATGTAATAGAACATTGCAGAATAAAGAGCCGTACATAATAAGAGATAGTGTAACCCCGTCCCGTAGCTTTTATTGCCATTATAATAGAAGTATAGATAAAACTCCAAACTGAATATATAGAAATTTTCGTTAAAGCGAAATGCTATTATATTACAAAACCAGTTAAATCAAATGATAGTTTATTATATAGGCCTACTGGATTCAATGATAACGACGCTCGAAATTAAATTTAAATGGCGTTAATGATGAAATCGTATGAAGAAGCCAAGTGAGAAAGTTAAATAATAGGTTGCCGATATATATGTCGTAAAATAAGAACTAAACGGAGATCCTGTCATTTGGGTCTACACACACTTTCAATTTAAATTTGCTTGCAGATTTATCGATTATCTTTAGTTTGACTTTTAATGGGATAATGTATGTTTATATGTCTCTATGCATGTGTTTTTAGTCCAAATCCGGGCACAACATATGCTCAATAATTTTTTCTAATGTACCTTGTTTTTTTCTAAAACTTTATTCGATTGAAAGCTTTGATAATAATGCTCAAACTTGTCTATGCATACCATTGAATAGGGAACCAGGCAATGTTATTTAAGTCCCAAACCACGAGAGTGACTTCCCCTGCTCCTCGTTCTGCAGTTTGATTGGTCGAGAATGACGTCACCAACCCTGGAGTTTGACACATAAGTCGTTCACGTGAGCAGAAAAATTATAAACAAACATGATGATGGAGGAAAGCGGAGGTTCTGGTCTGGAAATCACAGCATCTGTCGATCTGCCTGGAGGTGAAAACTCAAATGAATATGAACCTCAGAAGAAGAAAGCGCGGACGGATAATCCATTGGCAGAAATCGACCATAAACTTGAACATCGCCTCAGTGGAATTCTTTGCTGCACTGTCTGTTTGGACCTGCCCAAGACCTGCTTTCAGGTTTGCGCACTTTTTGTTTCCGAGAACTGTCAAAAATTATTCTGATCAAACTTTATGATGATCGCAACTACTCTGTGGTTCCATTTATTGTTAAATTTGTGCTGTATGATAATTTTGTCTTTTATCCACTTTGACAACAGAATCTTTTTTGTGTAACATAATATATTTTGCCAACTGTCAAACTGGACGGATTGTCAACAAAACCGCATGGCCAGTTCTGTCAAAAAGGGCGTTGCGTGCATTCAATTGTACTCGATCGAGGTCCCTCTAGTTTTTGAATACCCAATCTTATATTTCCTTCAAATGTTAGAGTAGCTTACGATTTATGTCGTTATCATTTAACCTGGTTAAGAGGTCACATTTTGACCGAATTCCATTGCATATTTTATTGTAATTCGAGCGAATAAATAACAACAAGGCCCCTGGATGGGCACTGAGGTTATAATGGGGTCAATAGTCTTATCGTACATGCCTGCAGAATATCCGGGAGCCCCTCGGTAATATTACAGAGAGCATTGGTGCATATACACAGGGCCAAGAATGAGGTCTGGCAGCTTGCCAACTTTACTCCCTGGACGTCATTTCAGAAATAGTTTCCATTCATGGCAACTCGAGGGGCAGCAGGCTGACGTGGCAGCAAGTGTTTCTCCTTCATAAATGAACTGAGGATATCAAATATTCGATTTTCTTATTAGAAAATTCACGATCACTGATGTATATTCGATTCCCGCTTTGTATCAAAGGATATGAGTTAATGTTATATTTGTAAACATTGCATTCGTCTATAAATAGCTGCACCTTGAAACGGGGGTGTTTGATCAGCTGTTGTCAAAGTCACGTGATGCATTATTAAGGGGCTGACTGCAGAGCTCATGTTTATTTATAGATTTTTGCAGGGAGTGACAGGCGTTTTGCACTTGTAATTTTCTTCTCTGATACACTTCATCCTTTCAAGGATTATTTTCAAATGGATTAAATTGTTCTAGGGGTTGAGATCCCACTTAAATTGTGGCATCTAGGCCTATAATTTAAGTTAAGTACAAATGCTACCCCACATGGAAGAAGTTAACCAATGGTAATTTTAAAATAAAATATGCAAATATTAACATTTAATGAGAAAACTAATATCAGCTAAGTTTAGGGTTGATCAACCTTGTCAGCATGCTTATTGTCGATGATCACAATCTTTGGTCCTCAAACATCTGATTCTAGATTTCAAATTATCAATCTGTTTACCAATACTAGATCAAACAAACTACCATAATAAAATACTAACAACTTGAGTTCCATAATTTTTTCAGCCACCATGATTACCCTACGTTGCAGACTATATCATGCAGCATTCCTTAGCTGTACCGGTAATATATGCACTGCAGCTAATAGACAAAATGCAGGTGATCCACTTCTGCAGTGGCTAATATATCAGTGAAGGCACAATGCTTATTATGCACTGTTTGCAGGGTGGATTTTTAGCAATTAATCCCCATGTTTAATTACTTGTTGGGCATAGTGTACTTGGAAGCTATGTTACATGCTCGAAACAGTCCTAACCTATGATCTGTTGGGGGTCAAAAGTTGACCGTTAACTATAATTGCTAATTAATTTTGTTAGTGGTCAGTCATACAAATGTGAAGAACTATGGACGTAATAGCATGTCCTGAGCTTGATTTTTTTTTTCTTTTTTTGCCAAAACATTAAAATTTAAAGTCTGGTGTTGTCAGCATGTGACCTGGTCAAATTTGGTAATTAGTATTAACATACGTCCTTTCGTCTGTCCTACTTAGTTTATTGACATGTTAATACAACAGGTTTTATCATGTTTGGTGGTTTAATATGGTTCATTTGACTATTACATTTATATTTGCAGTGTGTCAATGGACACTTGATGTGTGCTGGCTGTTTCAACCACCTTCTGGCTGATGCCCGACTGAAGGATGAGACAGCGACATGTCCGAACTGCCGATGTGAGATAACCAAGACATCGTGTTGTCGTAATCTGGCGGTGGAGAAGGCAGTGTCTGAGCTGCCGACAGCATGTCAGTACTGCCAGAAGCAGCTTCCGAGGACTGTGCTAGAGTGGCACGAGAAGGACCTCTGCCAAGAAAGGTAAAGTGAAGTGTTAGGGTAAGATAGTCCATAGCTTAGTTAAGGTGATAGGGTCCTATATGTTCTCGCCCAGTGGAAAGTACGGGCATGTGTGGCATAGGGGGCAGCACACGTTCCCGTTCTTCACCCACTGCATATGGCGGCTAGAATTGTTTCACTTGTTGCTATAACTGGAAACAACATTTCTGTTTTTCTCTGTCCTTGCCCAGGGCTGGATCTTTTGACCCATGGTCACTTGAGCAGGGGATCGTCGTCTGACTAAGAAGTTGACATCGGCGTGACTCAACTTTACCAAGTGGCAAGTATTTTCCTTTCTTCCACGCTGCAGCATGCCTCTTAAAGTCCTTATCCATGTGATAGAACCTTCTGTCTTCCGCTTTCTGACCTCACTATCAACACTACATGTCGTAGGTGGGATTGTACAGCTCGAGGGGAGATGTAACCACTTCGAATCTGACATTGGTATGTTGCCTGACAAAGTAATATAGCAGTTTCACACAAATGTAATTTATCAAATTATTAATAATTTTCAAAATTAAAAATTTCAAAATGTTTCTCATGTTCGTAAAATGTTTTGGAATAAATTTTTGGCTGCCGAAAATTTTTACCGAGAATATGACAAAGTGTGAAATTCATAAGAGATGGAATAAAGTAATGTTACCTGAGTTTTCACTGAACAAATGCTACACCTTGACTTACCAACCCGGCCAAACTTATTTGTTTGACCTTATAAGCAAAGCGACACTTTTCCTCTTTTCTTTTCAGCTTCATTTGTATTATAAAAACATGTTCTTTTGAAACAGGAAGACTTGATACCAGTAAACAGATCGATTGTCAGAACTACCTTTTCAACAGTAGACTATGATGCATTAGCAAACTGACTCCATATTAATCCGTCTGGCTTCATTTTCCCACAAATATGGACTCAGAGACATGTTTGACATACATTCACCTGTATGACATACATTATAAAAATTGAACGATGCCGGACAGCTAGCAGCATAGGTTATTTTATTTACAGAGTGAACAATGGAGATGCTGAAGAACTGAATTCCATTCCTATGGGAGATGGATCAAACTCTTACAATCTTCCAACATTGGGCTAAATTCAATGGTGGAGAAAAATAAGATTTTATTGCAGAAGAGTTGCAGTGGTGATAGCTTTAATGCTCCTGTGAGTAAAGCTGCAAGATGATGTGTTATCAACTAAACAAAGCTCTACCAAGAGCAAGGTGTTGATTGGTGTACTGTTCTCAGAGGGGTGGAGTTTACGAGGTCCTCTGGGAGTTACAGACACTGCATCTCAGCACCTTAGGAAGTTACTAACACTGACCTCCTCGGGGAGTTACAGACTCTGACCTCCTCTGGGACTTATCGACTTTGAGCTCCTCAGAGTACTGACACTGAGCTTCTCTGGGAGTTACTGATGCTGAGCTCCTCCAGGACTTACGGACACTGAACTCCTCTGGGAGTTCCGATTTCCTCGATTCATCGATATCCTTCATGTGTTACCAAGATTCTCTACGAGTCATTGAGGCCCTGCAACAGACAGCAAAGGTACTCTTAGAGTGACTAATCAAGGTCCTCTTGAACCAAGCCTTGTCTTGACCACTACAATGCAGAGCTGAAATTCAGCGCCATGGAACATTACCAACATCAACTGGAGCAGTTAATGTTTTTTGGTTGAATAAAGATATGTGGTTTTGAGTATGTAACTTTGTTTCAGGGCAGTACTGAGTTTGGTAGAAGTTCCAGCAAAGGGATATTTACCAATCCTGGTGTAAATCATGTAAGTATTTCGTATCGGTGCAGTATGTATATTATAATACAACTGCTCTTATTTATTTGCAGATTTTTACCGATGGTTATGATACTTGTCTAACGCTGATTCTTTTTCTCTCTTGTTGTCATTAAACTTATCTAGACCATCAACCTGCAAGTATTTCCGCATTGGTTGCCCATGGAGAGGACCCTTCCACGAGTTGGATGCACACGAGATGAACTGTATTCACCCCAACAAACCTGGCAGAGAGGTCATGGAGGCGCTTCATCTCATGGACGAAAAACAGCTTGGGGAAATCAAACGCTATGAGAACTTGTTCAACTTGCTGTCCTTTGAAAAAGTCACCTTTAGTGGTTAGTTAACAGTCATCTTTTCTTCAGTTGTCTTGATACAAAAGACCTATGATGAGAAGCCCAGGGAAGTTCTTTGATGGGTCCATACTTCACGAAACTAAAACATGCAATAAGGACAACAATGGACCCCAAGTTTTTGTAGTTGTATAAATGCCTGGAGATTATACATCAGTACATGAAGTATCAACTTATATTTTTTTTGAAGGATGCTGATCAACTGAATCATCTGTCCAATCAATGATCCCACCAGAAATGTCTGATCTCAGATAAAACTGTCTATGTTTAGAAAGCTCAAGATCTATTGTCTTTACTTTTCCATTGTCTTGTAATATTTTTTACATGGCCACACTTTGTAATTATGGTTTTATTTGAAAATTCATCACTCAATTTTTGTGCTTCTCCTATACATTTACAGATCTGCAGTTGAGGCCTTACCGCACTGATGACTTCATTACGAAGCTGTTCTACGAGACGAGCAGGTTCTCCGCATTCAGTCAACAGTGGGTTGTGAAGGCACGTGTGAACAGTGATCAGAAGAATCCTGCTCAGTGCAGTAGACGAAGTTTGAACTTTCAGCTGGTTTTGAAGAGTCGTCTTACCAGTCCATTGAAAGTCTTTTATGTAGTGTTGAAAGGACCTTTTGGTGACCTGAAAGTGAGCCCTGCCATATTCGAGTTTGAATTTAACAATGACAAGCTGGAGACAGCTTACCAGGAACTTCCGATTGCAGACGCATTAGAATGCAACAAACTCCTAGCATCCAAAACCATTAATCTTAGGCTTATCTTGTTTCAAGTTCCTCAGTAGATATAACAAATTCCTGATTTTCAAGTTTGTATGTATACCGCTGTGTTGCTTAAGCACTAAATGCATAATTATGCTGAAGACTTGACATTATTTGATGCATAACTAGAATACAATCTCTACACATTTCTACAGAAATGTACATGAATCACACTTCTGATACTAGATAAATGAATCCTACTTTTGACATCAAAGTTTCAGCATGAGATCCACTAATCCTACTTCTAACACAGATACATCAATTCCACATCTAACAGAATAGATCAATTCCATTTCTAACACGGGATACATAATAACCTGCTTCTAAAAAAGGAAACCTCTATCCCATTGCGAACACATGTTACATCAATCCTATAACTGACATATGATAAATGAATCCCACTTCTGACACCAGATGTACAAATCCCATTTCTGGCATCAGATACACACATCTCACTTCTGAGACGAGATATACAAATTCCACTTTCAACACCAGATGTGGGATTTGCACTTTCAACACCAGATGTGCAAATCCTACATCCGACACCAGATGTAAATATCCCTCCCTTAAGACGATATATACAAATCCCACTGTGACACCAGATCAAAAAAATTCCCACTTCTGACTCAAATAAATAAATCCGACATCTGACACTGGATGTATAATTCCACTTCCGACACAACTACAAAACTCCCACTTCTGACACCAGATGTACAAATCTCACTTCTGACACCATATATATAATCCAACATCTGACACCAGATGAATAATTCTACTTCTGAAACCAACTACAAAAATCTCACTTCTCACACCAGATGTATAAATCCCACTTCTGAGATGAGATTTACAAATCTCACTTCTGACAGCAGATGTACAAATCCAACTTCTTACACCAGGTAAACAAATCCCACTTCTGACACCAGATGTACAGATCCCACGTCTGACACCAGATATACAAATCCAACATCTTGCACCAGGTGGACAAATTCACTTTCAACATTAAAATCCCACTCCTGACCTCAAATATTGTTTAGAAATCCTGCTTCTGATACCAAATTTGGATACAATGGATGAATGATAGATGTGCACTAAATCTGCTTTACTCTTGAACCTGCAATGATGGCTAGATTTAGATGTCAATATGCAGCTTCAGCAGTACAGCCTCGTCTTGCTTATTTTAGCTCTAGTTGTTGAAATGTTATAGGGTCACAGTAGAAAGGTCATGATCCGTTTCTCTCTTTGGCAGTTTCATCTGGGAATGTCAGTAGCTCTAACAAAATACCACTTTCCAGTGGATGTCTATACAACTGGCCAGTGGTCATCATGGGATATTGTGGGTGTATGGTTAAGATAACCAGCTGTTAAACTTCAGGAAAACCAGATAAAACAAATGTGATGTACAGTCATACTATTTTTAACCAGGGGTATAATTGTGATAAATGGATGGAATGGTATATGGGGATGATATCTGATGTCAAAGATCATTGTAGAACCCAGTTAGAAGTTGCCATTGTTGTGTTCCAGTTTTCTGAAATTCAGATATGTATTAAAATATTGAGCTCAAACTGAACAGTGTGGTTTGAAAGAAAACTAATGTTGCAATTTATAGTTGTCTTTCAAAGTTCTGTTGTTTCTTCAAGAGATATGGCAGGGTTCACCCGGGTCTCAAAATATAATCTCTCAAAGAGATATATTACTAAAGGGTAGCTCGGTTTATCTTGCTTGGCTGACATCATGTATATATGTAAAATTGCTGCAGCACATTAAGTTTTCTGCTCTATTACTAACACTGTATAAATATAATCCATATTTAATTCATTATGTTTTCATTCAAGAATATATCACATATTTATCTCTATATAGTCTTGTCTGTGAAACTACCAAGCAGGGTTTGTTTATGGTGCTATGATGCTTTTTCATCATAAGTGATAACTAGTAACTATTTCTTCCATTAATTCTTTCGAGTTAGATTCCTCGTATGTTGAATTCTCCATCACCATTAGTTCTGTTAGGCAACTGATTCACAATAATTTGGTTCTATTGCTGAGTGATTTCTACTAGTTTGGTTCAAAGTACTGCTAGGAAATAGCTGTGAAGTTGCTAGTTTTTATATGCCTTCCCAAAAGCAGACGTATTGATGGCGATTTCTGTCTGTTTTTGTCAGTGGACACCCAAGGGGGAGATGATGTGTCGCGTACCAAAATGAAGGTTGTGGTCAGAAATCAAAGGTCACTGGCCTGAAAATCAGGAAATCATTGAACTTCCGTGTCCGGTCTAAATCTGACGGTTTTCTATCCATAGTTGCAATTTTTGTGATCGGATACATTTGTGGAGATGATGTGTTACATAAAAAAAGTGTGGTCTAGTTGAAGGATCACTTTAACCCCAAAATCAGGAATTCATTATAAATCACAATTTTTTGTGTCCGTAAATGCAATAGTTGACGACGATGTGTTAAGTACCAAAATTGAGGTCGGAAGTCAAACGTCAAGGTCCGTGTGATCCCAAAAATTGGCAAAGAATTAAAAATCACATTTTTGCGTGTCAGAATATATTTTTGCGTGTCAGAATATGTCACATAGCAAAATTGAGGTCAAGGCCAAAAGTTAAAGTCAGTCTGATCCCAAAATGAGGAAATCATTGAAAATCGCAATTTGTGTGTAGAGGATATGCAATTTGTGGGCGTATATTGAAGTCAATTTTGGCTCTTGTTCAGTAATGTTGTCGAATAGGATTTCATAGAAACTCCAATCAAGGGATATCTTCCAGTTTTGAAACGCTTGATTGGTCAATTCCAATTTTCACACAGAAATCTGGTATTTTCATTGGCTAGTGGAGAGGATTGGAAGAATATCCGGCCAATGATAGAGTTTCTGTTGAGGTTCATGGCTTACCTCCAGTCCACTGATACAGTGCATGAGAGAAAAAGCATGATTACTGATTAGTTTATACATTGATAACTGATAATGCACGCAAAGCTTAATCAGTTTCTTCTAATGTTGTGTTTCTCATTTTGTCGTACATATTTCGTTTACTTACATTTTGTTTATTGAGAGTTCACTGCCGATTGTATAGTTCGTAAAAGAGTAGTATTGGAAGCGAACATCTCGTCCTTGTTTTCATTTAGTCGTTTATTTTTCAACATGTTGTCATTGTAGGCATACCTGAAGCCAGCATGTAATTTGGTTTGATTTATCAAAACATGAAGATAATTTAATGTAAGAACATAAGTTCTGTAAGTTCATAACAGCCATGTGCTGTAACAATGGCAGAGTTAAACGGTCAAACCAGACCATTCATTAATTGAAGAGTTAAATCTACTTTGCAAGTAGAGATATTGTTATTTAAAGCAAATAATATATTCTTATACTATTGTGCCTTGGTAAATTTTCTTATTATGCTTTGGATTATTTGTAAGACTGATTTAGATGACACTTCTTATTAAATGTGCCAGATTATTCATATATATCCACATTGAGTGTACTGGTCTAACACAATCTTAATACATTAGTATTGTATCAACATCCCCCAGTTGTACATGTATATGTAGCAACATATAAAATGGGTGAACGTTGATAAGATATTAATGTATTAAAATTGGTTTTGTGTTTTTAAGGGCATTCCACATTAAGTTGTGAATTCGTTTTATTGCTTGTATTTTTAAACCAGTACTCTTTTGAAAGGAGTAGAATATTTGCTGTGTATTTTAACTCAAACTATACGGTCAGTACTGGTACATGTTTTAAAGGCAATATATAGTCACTTTTGAAAACGATAACGGGTTATCATGGAGATTATCTAACTTACAATGTGAAATATAAACAATTGTAGGTCTGCGGTAGTTTGTAGATAAAAGGAGTTACGTAGATTAGTGTAGCCAGATTCGTTAGTCTATTTACTCATGCCAAGAGGTGAAGGATGGGAGTCTCAACTTTTGGTCTGCGCCAGTTCAGGCCGTGTAATCAACTGAAATGTCAAACAAGAGTTCTAAAGTTTTCATTTCTCTGTCAATATGCTGAATAAGAGAATCCATGTCAGATTTATTGTTCAGTATAGCATGCAAGATTTGTGTTTTTTTCTAGACATTTTTACCACGAGCACAGCACGCCATCATGTCACATGAATGCCATGTAGTTCTCTTTATCATTGATAAGCGCTTAACGCCCACTGTACTTGTATATCAGCCCAAAAAGACCAAGGCTGGGTTGAGCAGATGCAAATAAATTTGATTACTGATTAGTGAAGTACTTTGCCTGGATGGTTTGTATTATCAAATAGCAAAAAGTAGACAGCAGCATCTTCAATGAAAAGTGAAATAGTTAAGTACTGTCAAATGTTTGTATCTTCAGCTGGCTATCTCTTTACCATTTCATCATATGCAGGCATTTTTACATCATAATAGCATTATGCTTGATGTATTTGGTTTGATGATTTTTAATTACCGTCACTTGTACTGTTCCGCAGTATTCTTGAAGTATTAAAATCTGTGAAACAAGTGATCTTCCATGTTTTTCTGGGTTGTATGAAGCGTAAGCCTAGAAACCCTATATAGTATGTCTGGTGTTAACCTTGGTTTCCATACCTAGTTGAGGACTTTTCGCTGGTCAATTGTAAAACAACATTGCTTTCATCGCAATGATATGTAATGGGGTTCAAATCTGATTGAAATAGATGCCAATATGCCAATTGTATATGAGTACCGGTAATGCAGTCTGTTAAAAAAAAAAATACTGGCCAATCAAAAGGAAGACATATATACAGCGGATTGACAGGCAGCGGATTGCTTCAGTGATATGACATGCAAGAGGTTCGGGACAATTCTTGTTTCTTTAAATGTATGCGACTTCCGCGAAGCCAACTGGCTCATGCGAAGTCAACTAGACTGTGCTCTCTTATTCCGGGTCACTGTTCACACGGTATCTATGTGTGCTGGCCGTTTGAAATTGAACATGGCGCATATAAAGTGGAAGTTGCCGACTGGAAAATTCAGACGGCGATATATTCGTTACTATTTCGCAATAGTGCGCAAGATTTTAAAATAGTGCGCAGGAGGGGATAGAGATTAGATGTACAGCAGTTTCAGAGGTGGGTGATTCCTAATAAAATTATCTAAAACCCTCGCTGGAGGTGACTGCATGGGGCCGACCTATAACCCTCATATTCGCAAGGGCTATATATTATTTAGCTACCTTATCTCCCCCCACGAAGTTGAAATAACCATATCGACGAGTTTTCCACAATGAAATGGTAATGTTCACTTTGAAATAAAAACGTGTACAATAGACATTTCATCTGCTCGATTAGATATCTGATGTCATACGTCAGAACTGGCTTTTTAGCCCACCATCACCAGATGGTGGGCTGTTCAAATCACTTTTCGTCCGTCGTCCGTCCGTCCGTCAGTCCGTCCGTAAACAATTCTTGTTACCGCGATTTCTCGGGAACTACTACATGGATCTATTTCAAATTTGGTACACAGGTTCCCCTTGGGGTCTAGTTGTGCAAGAAACCTTTTCTGGTCCGATTCGAAAATCCAATATGGCCACCAGGCAGCCATCTTGGATTTCCCCATGAAACCTTGTTACCGCGATTTCTCAGGAACTACTGCATGGATTCAAATTTGGTACACAGGTTCCCCTTGGGGTCTAGTTGTGCAAGAAACCTTTTGTGGTCCGATTCGAAAATCCAATATGGCCACCAGGCAACCATCTTGGATTTCCCCATGAAACCTTGTTACCGCGATTTCTCAGGAACTACTGCATGGATCTATTCCAAATTTGGTACACAGGTTCCCCTTGGGGTCTAGTTGTGCAAGATACCTTTTCTGGTCCGATTCGAAAATCCAATATGGCCACCAGGCAGCCATCTTGGATTTCCCCATGAAACTTTATCGTCATTTGTCAGGAAGTACTGCATGGATCTTTCTCAAATTTGGTACACAGGTTCACCGTATGATCTAGTTGTGCAAGATACCTTTTCCGGTTCAAATTGAAAATCCAATATGGCCACCAGGCGGCCATCTGAGATTTCCCCATGAAAATTTGTTATCATGATTTCTCAGGAAGTACTGCCTGGATCTTTCTCAAATTTGGTAGACAGGTTGCCCTTGTGATCCAGTTGTGCAACATACCTTTTCTGGTCCGATTCCAAAATCCAATATGTCCATCAGGCGGCTGTTACCCAGGGTCGGGTAGAGTTGCATGTTCTGATCCAAATAATTGAAGTCCAACACCACATCTCTGAAAATACAGATAAAAGGCTTATATTTCCTGCCACTGCAGCAACGAGTTTACAGCATTCAAGATTTCAAGAGCAACGCAGTCATGTACAAAGTAACACTTCGATAATAAAATATCATGCACTTTTACGATTCTGACTTCAGTGTTATTTATCTGACTCCATGGACATTAATCTTATTTCCATATAAAATCACTCATAAGTTTATCGAGACATAATGACTGAAGTACTGAACATATATCTGATGTTGACACATAATCGCTATGACCATAATGGTCTTCCGTACAATTTTATGTTACTAGCATCACGTTATCGCTGGAACATTGTATCTGGGGTTATCAGAACCATCTTCGGTGTAATTCATAGTACTAGGATCTCTCTACATTCTAGATATTTATATATCCTGGCATTATGATCCATGTAGTCCACCGTATTCAGTTTCTCGAGCAACTAAAATACAATCTATGGTTCGATATGACACTTCTGTCCTTCCATACTCTAAAGCTATCGCAAAATGCATATGATCCCGATGTACAGTTACTCTGGTTACTATTTCGTATGGACTAACGATCATCATCACGGGAATTTAATACAAATAAATTGCATCAGCAGTTAGCTAACCTATTTATGGAAAAACTTCCAGTCGACGTCTGGTTATGAAAACCACGTGGCTGAACCATCTACATTTCTACCTGGCTTCAGTCCACGAAATACAAGAATATTCTATCAAACATACAGTTAAAACTATCTCAAAATACTAAGCTATCATTCTAACAAATTCTGGGCAAATGGGAAGTGTCTACATTACCTGAAAATACAGATAAAAGGCTTATATTTCCTGCCGCTGCAGCAACGAGTTTACAGCATTCAAGATTTGAAGAGCAACGCAGTGACGTCAGGCCTACCGGAAACTGTCATACAAGTTTGCGACATCAAACTTACAGGTTATAACTATCGGTAGACGGCGGAAATCATCGTTTATTCCGTTTCTAAGACAAAATACCCGTTTCCTACGGTTTTCTGATAATTTCTATTAAAAGATCATCAAGAAACAACTGAGAATGAAATAAAAAAAGTATTCTAGCATAATCACGTCATCCTTCAATATTGCTATGATAGTGTAAGGGAGGTAAATACGGGATTACGTAGCATCATTCCGCTCGTAGTTATCCCCCTTGAACAGCATAATTTGACCGTGCTACACTCTTTCGGACTAGAATAAATGTCGTCTCGACATTGACTAGATTTAGTATAAACATCGACTAGGATGGTGAGAATGATGTTACACTTTGCATCAGTATCCATAACATACACAGTCATACATTATCAACAGTCAAATCGGTCTATTTACATGTACGTATATCGATGGAGTAAGAGTTATACATAGCATTCTATATCAGTTGACACCGGGTACATTGGTGGCATAATGAAATATGGCACTGGCGTAGGTGGACAAATGTTGGGGTATATAAGTGTCCCTGTCACCCCATAAGTCGTCGGGTTTCCTGCTTCATCATAAGTGTATCTCCTAGGCGGTTTCCTGGAACGTCGAGGATACCCATGTACTATTTCTGGCATAGGTCCTGGAGGATCAGGCAACTGCTCTTGCCTTCGCGGAAGGAAAGTCTCTGCCATGGGGCGGAGTACTACAGGAGGTTGGTGGTGCCGATCGCTGGTTGTTTGTGGTGTGTTAGAGGGAAGTACTCTTGGTACCGGATTTGGAACGCGCGGTTCACACCACAACTCCTCGTCCGAGTCGCTGTCCTCTATCGAATCGTTCTCTACCGTGGTCTTGCTGCGTGTACGTATCGTTCTCTTCACAGGTGGTACAGTCCTGTTCCGAGTTTCCGTTGGACCTGCCTGGTCTGGCTCAAGGCAGTCACAAGGGAGTAACAAGTTGCGGTGAAGTGTTCTAGTACGCCCTATTGCATTTTCTGGTTTTACTACATAGACAGGAGAATCCGAGTTGCACCTTTTCACTACCACGTGTATGTTTCTCTCCCAGTGGTTCCTTAGCTTTCCCGGTCCTCCACGTTCACTCAGGTTCCGGACCAGGACGCGGTCTCCTGGTTGCAGAGCAGATGCTGAGGGTTTTTTGTCGTAGTGCACCTTGGACTTCTTAGCACTGTTCCCTACACGTTGCAGAGCGATGTCGTATGCCTGTTGCATCCTGTCGCTCCACTCTTGAGCATACTGTGAGTGGCTGATCTGTTGCTCATTCGTGTCAAGATGGAAAGCCAGGTCGATTGGCAAACGGGGGGAACGACCATACATCAGGTAAAACGGTGAGTAACCTGTTGCTTCATGTTTCGTACAATTGTACGCATGTACGACTTTGTTTAGGTGTCTTTTCCAGTCCTTCTTCTCTTTCTCACTGAGGGTTCGAAGCATTCCCAGGAGTGTCCTGTTGAATCTTTCGACTTGACCATTTCCCTCCGGATGGTAGGGCGTTGTTCTGGAGTGAATGACTTTGCTGTACCTCTCGAGCTCCTTAAATAACTCATTCTCGAATTCCCCTCCTTGGTCATGGTGAATTCGAGCTGGGAAACCATATCGGAGGATGAATTCGTTGAACACCTTCTCTGCAATGGTTCGTCCCGATTTGTTAGTGGTGGCATATGCTTGGGTGAATCGTGTGAAATGATCCACAATCACTAAAATATATTCAAAGCCGCCCGTTGATTTCTCGAGGTGGAGAAAATCGATTGATATCAGTTCGAACGGGGCTGTTGTCGTAATACTGCTCATGGGAGCCCTACGTGGCTTGGCTGGTCTCTTACTGCGAATGCACCCACACTGTCTGGTGATGTAATGTTCCACATCGGTTCTCATCTTCGGCCAGTAGAACCGTGACCTGATCAGATCCTCAACTCAGTCGATGCCAAGGTGGCCCATGTCTTCGTGCAGTTCTCTGATGATGCGTGAATGGAAAACAGTCGGCATGACGAGCTGAATTCGGGTCTCATTTCCTGGAAATACTGATTTCCGACACAGCACTCCATCCTCATTGAGAAACAGCTTGTTCCATTCATGGCTTAATGTCTGTGACCTACCGTAGACTTTCCCTATGGCGGACCGTCTACCACTCTGTTTTGCCTTAAGTATAGGTGCGATGTCTGGGTCATGTTCTTGAGCTAACTTCAGTGTTTCTGGAGGTACCTCATCGGGTGGTTGCTCGGGAACTGGGTTCACGTCACGTGCATCTGGCAAAGGTACTACTGTAGTCGAACAAATCAAGCCAGTTGTCTGTACCTGAATGGACTTGATCACGGCGCCTACCATATCTTGTGACATTTGTTCGGTGCACTGCCCCATCAAGGATTCAAATGGCAGTGGCATTCGTGATAAAGCATCAGCGTCTCCATTTTTCCGACCGGGTCTGTACTTGATAGTGAAGGTATAATCCGCGAGTTCGGCAACACACCTGTGGCGTGCTGCATCGAGTCGAGCCGTTGTTAACACATAGGTCAATGGGTTGTCTGTAAAGACTTCAAAAGATGGTGCGTAGTACAGGTAGTCCCTAAAGCGTTCGGTGATCGCCCACTTAAGTGCGAGAAACTCCAGTTTACCACTGTGAAGATGGTATCGCTTCTCAGCTGGTGACAGAGATCTCGATCCATATGCGATGACTCTGAGGACGTCATTCTGACGCTGGTAGAGTACAGCTCCAAGTCCTAAACTGGATGCGTCCGTATGGAGTACGTAGGGAAGACCATAGTCTGGGTAAGCCATAACTCCAGAACTACTCAATAAGTTCAGCAGCATCTCTAAGGCGTCTTGGTGTATCTGCTGCCACAGAACTTTGTCACTGGAGGATCGCTGTCCATTGGTCACTTTGTTTCGCTTTGACTTTTTCTGGGTAGGTTTATCGTCCTGAGGTTTCTTCAGCAGATCGTATAGTACAGCTGCTTTGCGTGAGAAGTTTTGTATATACTTCCTGTAATAGCTGAGTAGGCCCAAAAGCTTCCTCACATCGCCCACGGTCTCGGGTGGTGTCTCTTTCAGGGCTAGAACAGCTTCTTTCTCTTTGGGGTCCATACGGTAGCCATGCTGAGAGATGATGTTTCCCAGGTAACGGACCTCCCTGCGGAACATTTCACATTTCTTGGGCTTCAGTTTGATGCCCTTGGACTTTAGACGTCGCAATACTACTCTTAGGTCCTGTAGATGCTTCTCAAATGTCGGGCTATGAACAATGATATCAAGATATGGAACGCAGATGTCATCCAGCAGGTCTGTTAGGCATTCATCCATGTATCTTTGGAAGACTGCTGGGGCGTTCGTCAATCCAAACGGTAGGCGCTGCCATTCGTATAATCCCCAGGGTGTGATGAAGGCGGTCAGTGGTCGACTCTTGTCAGCCACGAAACCCTGATGATAGGCCTGTCCTTGGTCCAAGACGCTAAACCACTGATTTCCACCTAAACTAGCTAACACATCCTATATTTTGGGCAGGGGTTGTCGGTCTTTCAAGGTTTTAAGGTTCAGCTGGCGGTAGTCGACGCACAGTCTCAATTCGCCATTTTTTTTGCGAACACACACCATCGGTGAAGAATAGTTGGAGCGTGACCTTTCGATCCATCCCTTATGAATGAGGTCGCACAAATACTCTTTTACTTCCTTGTAGAGCGGTCGAGGTATAGAAACATAGTTCTTCTGAACCGGCACATCGTCAACAAGTTTTATCTCCATCTCGAGTTCAGGAACACGCCCTACATCATTATCATCTTTAGCGAATGCACCCGACTCCTCAATAAGAAGTTGGCGTACTTGGGTTTCTTGTTTGATGGTGAGACCACTTTCACCAAGATCCACTGCTGGATCATGTCTGGCAGAATCCTTAGAGTCACTCTTGGTAGTAGGCTCACGCTGTTGTGTCTCCTTTGAGTCTGGCAACGGAAACACAGCTCGTACTGGTTCAATGTTCCCTAACACAGTTCTGCTCGGGACTTCCAAAGGATGATCGGTCACATTTGTAAGCTGCACATTTATTCGGCGTGTCGAGGTGGTAAGATCCAGAAGTGTTTCTTCAAGTTCTAATCCTTCCGGAAGGATTGTCGATGCCATTGGCTCGAAGAAAGCCCTTGCTCCATCAACTTCCCTATCTAACCGGACTGGACAGCTAATCTTGACCCTGCTATGCTTTGGTACCACAACTGGCCGCTTGCCACTCTGACCTCAGCAAATGTGTCCACTTTAGCAGTTTGAATAAAGTTCACGATAGCACCTACTTGCCGCTTACTTTTGCTGGGCAATGCACCCTGTAGTGCCTCAGCAGTAGGTTCATTTGGGCTGGTTTGCTTTGTCATATTAATGTACTCTTGTATGACGTTATAACCTATTATCGGATTCAGTAGCTCGTCATCATTCACAACTAAGAATGGAGCTACAATGCTGCTGGTGACTGTACCCTGCTGTGGCAAGGTAAATGTCAAGGCAATCCATCCTTGATAGGGGATTTCGGTCCCATTGGCTGCTCGAAGATCAAGTCTCTCACCAGTAGGTTCTGAGATTGGCCTCAGGTCCTTCTTGTTCTCCTCCATCCACCTCCTGGGCATCAGGCTTAGCTGTGATCCAGTGTCCCATAGGGCTGTGGTATCGATACCATCCAAGCAGCACCCCACTTGGCATTTTTCGCCTATCAGCTTTATCAGCTTAGATTCCTGCCTGGTTGTCAACGGACGGGCGTATACTCGGCCACATTCGATACCCATACCACTACTACTGGTGCTTTCATTTGTCGATGGCGGATTTACTGGTTTGGACCTCTCTTCACCAGTCACCAGCGGTCCCTCTATGGTGACTGGCTGTCGTTTCCCGAAGACTGCTTACTTTTGCGTTTCAGGCAGCCCGCGAGGTAGTGATCACTACTCCCACAATGGTCTCTTCTGCCGTTGACCCGATTCCAGCTTACTGGACAGTTTGGCTATTTCTACCCTCAGGCTTTGGACATCGCCTTCGATTTGTGTGAATGGGTTTACTTTGGCAGGTTTGCTAGGCTTTTGTAGTTCGTCATCGGGAACTTCAACTGTGTTCACCTTTGGGCGGTGATGTTTCAGGCGTTGTGCTCGCTCCGTCTCCAGTGATGTGACTCTTCCCATCTCGCGAATCAGCTCGATATCAGTAGCGGCTGGATCTTCGAGTAGGAGTCTTAGTTCATACCTGACAGAGTCGCTCAGCAAACCCACACTCAGTGTGCGTAGGAAGGTTTTCTGGACCAGCTGTGTGTCATATTCCATCTCGGCTCCCACCTCCGCACTTGCAGAGATCACTTTCTGTCGGGCGTCGAGAGCGCGCATCAAGAAACTTTGCGAATCCTCCTTCGGGGCCTGTGATAGGTTGCACAGGTCTTGGTATAACTCGGTTGTCGATTTATCGTGCAGTCGAAGTCGGAGAGTTTCCTTCAGCTCATCGACCGTTAGATCTGGGTATCGCTCCAGATAGTTTCGGAAACTCATTCCAGGAGTCATGGACTTGATGACAGCTTCCAAAATTTCCGACGCCGTATACCCCTTTTTCACTCCCTGGTCCAATTGGCGCACTATACTGTTGTAATCTAGCGTGTTTTTTTGTCCAGTAGTTCCAATTTGTCCACTAATCTTAAATTCCTTTCTCCATTTCATGGCTACAGGCACCTGTGGAATCTCGGTCGGAGGCTGATGAGTGCTAGATGAAGCGTCAGTACCACTGGCCTGTTCACCCATGGATTGGTCTGGATTCTCTCCAGGGTTATTACTACGTCGCATTTCTCGAATGGCAATGAGCAGCTCTGTGTAAACCTTCAGTCCCTTATCAGCTTGTTTTTCTTCCTCTGTGGCTAAATACATCCCTACATGCCTGATCATTTCCAGTTTTGGCTCTGGTCGATCAATCACTATTCCCAGGTGACCGTACACCTTCTTCAGCTCATCAATAGATAGTTGATAGAGGACACTCATGACTTTACACTGTATAGCCTCCATGTTTGGAGTGTATCACTATACAGGGCCTAGTGAGGGATAGGTGTCACATATAGCATATACAATACAAATAGTAGACAGTTTTTAGATCAATATGACAGTCTTACCTCTGGCTGCTTGATCCCTGAAAATCACATTTAAATCAGTATAGGATCAAATAAAAAATCACACCTGGTGTTATTAAAATTGAAACCAAAGCTGAAATTATTTTTGATTCTTAGAGTTCCAAGTTATTTACTAGCGACAAGTCCACTTCTGTTTTCCTCTTACGTAACACAAAGTCTGCACTTTCTTTCTGTACACTCTGTCTCTACTCGTAGTTTACAGTCATCTCAGTCAGGCTTGTGTTAGCCTTCTTGAATATTCAGCAGCCACTTGTCTTACTAGTCCCTAAACTGCATCAGTAGTCCTCTAAGTAGAACTGCTTCTCTCGGTACCAGTGTATCGTAGAATGGATTTGCTGTTCCGTGATGAGGCTGGTTAACATCTATCATCTAATCTAGGCTGTGGTACCAGTTCATATGTTCTGTTTGCTTCCCCAGGTATACCTCGTTGGTTTTCTCATCTCAGCTAATGTATGTAGGAAGACAAATTTCATCCACGGACTCGTAATCATTTATGGTTTCTGAATTTCATTCAGTATGGAATGTCATTCCCCACTTCACTAGAGTTTGCTAGGTACATATGAATCCCATATGAATATCTGGAGTTCACCTGGTCTAGAATTCTCATTTAGCTGTCTACTAATTTGGACAAAAGTTTCTGGTTAATGTCCATCAAGTGAAGAGGATTTGATTTCCTTCACATTTCCCCTGGTGCTGACCCCCTATTCTTCTATCTACTGCTATGATCCAGGTAAGTCTTTCTCAGGTAAGTATATTTTAATAAATCCAATAGTCAATCACGTTCTAGCCATCTAATCTCAAGAAATCAAAGTATAGCTATCATAATTTCATTGTTCATCTTATCTTCCAAGTTCATAATGCTGATCTCAGTTCTATTGCTCTTTTCTGATCAGTCTTATTGATCAGTATCGGCGGGGACTTTGGATCACGTCGGGGTCACCAGAATTGTTACCCAGGGTCGGGTAGAGTTGCATGTTCTGATCCAAATAATTGAAGTCCAACACCAAATCTCTGAAAATACAGATAAAAGGCTTATATTTCCTGCCACTGCAGCAACGAGTTTACAGCGTTCAAGATTTGAAGAGCAACGCAGTCATGTACAAAGTAACACTTCGATAATAAAATATCATGCACTTTTACGATTCTGACTTCAGTGTTATTTATCTGACTCCATGGACATTAATCTTATTTCCATATAAAATCACTCATAAGTTTATCGAGACATAATGACTGAAGTAATGAACATATATCTGATGTTGACACATAATCGCTATGACCATAATGGTCTTCCGTCCAATTTTATGTTACTAGCATCACGTTATCGCTGGAACATTCTATCTGGGGTTATCAGAACCATCTTCGGTGTAATTCATAGTACTAGGATCTCTCTACATTCTAGATATTTATATATCCTGGCATTATGATCCCTGTAGTCCACCGTATTCAGTTTCTCGAGCAACTAAAATACAATCTATGGTTCGATATGACACTTCTGTCCTTCCATACTCTAAAGCTATCGCAAAATGCATATGATCCCGATGTACAGTTACTCTGGTTACTATTTCGTATGGACTAACGATCATCATCACGGGAATTTAATACAAATAAATTGCATCAGCAGTTAGCTAATCTATTTATGGAAAAACTTCCAGTCGACGTCTGGTTATGAAAACCACGTGGTTGAACCATCGACATTTCTACCTGGCTTCAGTCCACGAAATACAAGAATATTCTATCAAACATACAGTTAAAACTATCTCAAAATACTAAGCTATCATTCTAACAAATTCTGGGCAAACGGGAAGTGTCTACATTACCTGAAAATACAGATAAAAGGCTTATATTTCCAGCCACTGCACCAACGAGTTTACAGCGTTCAAGATTTCAAGAGCAACGCAGTGACGTCAGGCCTACAGGAAACTGTCATACAAGTTTGCGACATCAAACTTACAGGTTATAACTATCGGTAGACGGCGGAAATCATCGTTTATCCCGTTTCTAAGACAAAATACCCGTTTCCTACGGTTTTCTGATAATATCTATTAAAGATAATCAAGAAACAACAGTGAGAATGAAATAAAAAAAGTATTCTAGCATAATCACGTCATCATTCAATATTGCTATGACAGTGTAAGGGAGGTAAATACGGGATTACGTAGCATCTTTCCGCTCGTAGTTATCCCCCTTGAACAGCATAATTTGACCGTGCAACATCAACATACACTTCAAATCTAACATTGTCGTCATTTTGTTGTGGCTGTGGTTTTTCTTCCAGAACAATTTAGCGAATTTTGCGTGTGTTCCAACAGCCTCATGCTTCAACAGTAACTTAAACCATGCTGTATCGGCTGAGCTGTTGAAACACCCTCATCTCTGACATACTGCATCACTGTCGAAATATGGGTACCCGGTACCAAGACAGAGTGATAGATCACACAGCCAGTGAAGGTTCCCAATTTACACATGTACATTGAATATCATTATTGCCTATTTTACAACAACAATTCCCTGACTTACAGTGAAAAATTATAGTGAAAGGTATCTGTTTTTTGTTGTTTGGCATTTCTATTTGCTGGCATTGTTTCAGATAGAATACAACAGCCTAATTCATACAATCAGGAATAAAAAGGGGGTTAAAATCTTTATGTTCAAACTTCTGTAGGAAATATAGGTGACAATTTGAAATTTTATTTTTATACGATTTTTTTTATGTCAGTGGGCCCATGAAACGCAAAATAAGTTTGGTATTGCCTCGCACTGGGTTTCGACCATTGATGAAGAAATCCCTTCTCAGAGGCACTTCTACCAGGGATGATTCCTGATTGCTCATCCTCCAGGGGTATGTGCCCCACCCTCTGTCCCATCCTAAAAAACAATTGCCACCCCTAATAGGGGGTGTGCCCAAATTTGGGAGATCTAAAGCCCTGTGAGTACCAAATTATGTGTTACAAAATTATCTGAGGAAATGCTCTTCGCCCGTGTTTCACACGAGCTTTCATTCGAACTTATTTTTGTGTCAGAAATGAGTATTTCTCTTATCGAATAAAGAATGACGAAAATGCATTGTAGTGCCCCGTAATACACCGTGAATAAATCTGCATATCAGGACTATGTATTGTGTACTAGGGCCGCACCACTAGTCCACCAGAAGGGAGCTTGGTTCTGGACTATACTGTATACAACTGACGCATGTATCTTCGTTATCGGACCATCACTCTATTTTAAGGCAATCCCAAGGCGGATTCAGGAGGTGTTATCAGACATCATACTGGCACAGGTATAGGACTTCAAGAAGAGGTGGAGTGGATGAATGTCACCCTGTCACTGGACCAGAAGGGACAGGTCTTTGAAATCAATAAGTTCCAGTCATACACGTTTGAACCGGCGAACATTCCTCTCGGATCCAAGGTATACTATACTTCTAACGAAATCTGGGGTGCGGGGTGCAGGGTGCGGGGTGGGGGTGAAGAAGTTCCACCAAATACTGACTTCCACAATCAGGGCTTCTTTGTCTTCCTCTTTTTGTCTTTTTTATTTGATTTAGGTGTCCTACAGTCAAATCGTCGGAAATTAACTATTCCTCTCTCCCATGGCTGCTATTCTAGAAGCCTTGGTAATTTTGCTATATGATCTTGAGCTCCATGTTATGCAAAGTAAGTTCTGCATTTAAGATAAGATTTGAGCTCTTATGAGTTTAAGATATTATTGATTTGGCAAGGAACATTTTCCCCTTTTCAGTGGCATAGCCACACATGCACCCCACATCGGACTGTGCCTCAGTCGGTAGTATGGTATGTAGGCGGTGAAAATGAGGATCACGTGGGTTTTACTGGCTAATCTGATTGCTCGTTATGATACGCCAGTTGATGTGATATGGTTCAGCTACTTCTGTTAATGACCGTAGCATATCCAGAAAATTGATCCGCTTATACAATACATTCACCGAGTGCAAACCAAACCACATGTAATCGTCAAACCTATATGTTATTTGTGTGTCTTGTCGTCCTGCATCTTTTTGCTGTAAATCATAATAATAACGATGGTTCGGTTTGGGAACATGAGCTGAAAATTCTAATAACTGTTCGAGTGTATTGGTTTCGCGATGTTCTTTCTGATGACAATGCCACGCAATCTATGTCACGAAATCTATGAAACAACCTGTGAAAGGTTCTGTAAGGTTGTGTTTCTGTAAATCTTCAATAATGTTCAAATTATATAAATTATCTTTTTCCAAGGTTTACATTGGAGGTTATGACAGAAGTGGCCACGAGAAAGAAATTCAATCCAAACGATTTTTCAAGGGGTGTATCGAAGATTTTACTTTGAATGGAGTTAACATCTTCAAGGCCGCCCGTAACTTGGACCCGGCTGTACATGTTACAGGGACGTTGCCCAAAAATTGTCCGGTATGTATGGACTTCATTTATGCCGATGGTAAGATCGTTTCCACGCTGCCACATTCATTTTAACTGTTGATAATATCCTTTCTACGCTGCCACATACATTGTAACTGTTGATAGTATCCTTTCACGCTGCCACGTACATTGTAACTGTTGACAATATCCTTTCTGCGCTGCCACATACATTGTAACTGTTGATAGTATCCTTTCTACGCTGCCACATACATTGTAACTGTTGATAATACCCTTTCTACGCTACCACATACATTGTAACTGTTGATAGTATCCTTTCTACGCTGCTACATACATTGCAACTGTTGATAATATCCTTTCTACGCTGCCACATACATTGTAACTGGTGATAATATCCTTTCTACGCTACTACATACATTGTGACTGTTGATAATATCCTTTCACGCTGCCACATACATTGTAACTGTTGATAGTATCCTTTCTACGCTGCCACATAGATTCTAACTGTTGATAGTATCCTTTCTACGCTACTACATACATTGTAACTGTTGATAATACCCTTTCACGCTGCCACATGCATTGTAACTGTTGATAGTATCCTTTCTACGCTGCCACATACATTGTAACTGTTGATAGTATCCTTTCTACGCTACCACATACATTGTAACTGTTGATAATACCCTTTCTATGCTACCACATACATTGTAACTGTTGATAGTATCCTTTCTATGCTGCCACATACATTGCAACTGTTGATAATATCCTTTCTACGCTGCCACATACATTGTAACTGGCGATAGTATCCTTTCTACGCTACTACATACATTGTAACTGTTGATAATATCCTTTCGCGCTGCCACATACATTGTAACTGTTGATAGTATCCTTTCTACGCTGCCACATAGATTCTA